>JAJOHK020000358.1:0-28832 GCA_022457215.2 Leucocoprinus gongylophorus | reverse complement strand
CTTAGTATGTCTCCATTGTTCAGATTGCAACAGGATATATTATCCACTACTCTACTAAGTATTGCAAATCTGTTACTGTTGAGATCTGATTGAGGACTATTAGATCTCCTTCCCTATTTAAATTGTTTTTATTATTTCTATTGTCCTTGTACTCCACCCTTCTTTCTTGGCCTATGATGTCAGAGTTGAAGATAGTAGATACTAACTATTTTTCCTTTATTTTCTATTTTGGGAACTTAGGGTTAGGGTTAGTATGTGATGTGACACTTTCACACATCTGTCATATATCACATGAAGATGTCATGGTCATGGTTATATGATCACATATCATACTGGAAGAATGATGTTATATAGTATGTATAATATATGCTGATATTAAGGTGAACACATGGCTGTTTAGGGTAGGCTAGAAGTAGAGTAGTACAGACCATGGGATTTCAGTATATAAGGTAGACAATCTTGTACAGAGCTTTCTATTGAGTTCTCTTATATTAACTCAATATAAGGTTCATTTACTTATTCCACTCTAAGGACTTGAGTTGGTAACATATGATTCATCTTCTACAATTCCACACTAGATGGCCAAATCCTCCACAACTATAGCAGTTCCTTCCTCTGTCTATATCCATGGCATATGGGCTACACTGTACCAATCCTGCTCTCTAAGTAGGGTGCACTATTACCATATTTGTTCTCTCTACTCCTTCTATTGGAATAGGCCCTGCCAGTATACACTGTTGCTAAACCTTCTGTCTGCTTGGCCATAGTTAGGGCCTTGGCAATTGTTGCCATTGTGCTCTTTCTTAGTTTTGTCTTGAAGCCTGTGGTTCCTGCTCTTATCTTCTCCTCAATTACTCCTCCTCTCTCTTACTTTTTCTCCAATTCCTATCCAATACTATTGCCCTATCATATCACTGTTCTATCAAATTTGTTTGGTATTCTGACTCTATAAGTCTTTGCCAGATTGTTCCATTCATATTACATTTGAATTCTTCTACTAATGGTCACCCTTGTCAAACTTATGAAGTTTGAACCCAAGTTTCTTTTAATTTTCTTTTCATTTTATTTTCTTCTTCTTCATTTAGTTTCTACTCTGGAAACTGGGGTTAAGGTTTAGCATGACATAATGGTCACACTGTCACAGTAATGGTCACAAGTCATGTTGTAACAAGGGAAGAACATAGAAGGTTCTGGAAAGATGATATCATATAGCATAGATAACACATGGTTATTTAGAGTAGGCTAAAGTAGTAGAGCACAAACTATGAGCTTTTAGTATATAAGGTAGACAATCCTGTACAGAGTTCTCTATTGAGTTCTCTTGTGTTAACCCTAATACAAAGTTCTATTCATTAATCAACTCTAAGATCTTTGAGTCATAATATGGTTGCCACAACAATAGGTTAGTTTTAGTATGTGCACAAACTAAAGTCTATAGCATATAAGATGATTTATACTTAGGACTCTATCAAGTTTTCTTGTGATAACCCAATTCAAGGTTCTATTCTTATTCCAACTCTAAGAAATTTGAATCATAATAATAATGGTATTATAAGTAGAAATGAAAATTACCTACTTAGTGAGCTAGTCAACTATTACTAGAATAGTATCAAACTTAGAGAATGATATAATTTTATTAATGAAATCTATAGAAATAAAATTCTATAGTCATTTGGGAATAAAGAGTTGCTTGATAAATTTGTAAGGCTTATAACACTAATATTATGACTTAGATCTTTAAGTAAAAACAAAAGACTACTTTTTTATTGAATAACATAAGAGAACTCAATAAATTCTCAAGTACAAACTAGTCTATCTTATATACTACAGAATGTGGTCTATGCATACACTATAACTAACTTACCCTAAAGTACATATGCTTTCCATAAGACTAATATGTTACTATTATGCTATATGATATTATCTGTTCTAGAATCTTCTATGACCTTTTCTATGTTACATGATGGTATGACTGTAACTGTGACTTGTGTGATGTCATGCCATTTCTTCTGCCTAAGGCTAAAATAAAGAAAGAGAAAAGAAAACCATATATAAAATAAAGAAAAATGAGAGAAAGAAAATAAACAAAAATATATATAATAGAGTCCAGTTTATCATTCACAACTCTGACAACTAAGCTCTTGATTATATATAAGTAACACAGGATTTATAAAGCTTTTATATATCAGCATAGAAGCTTGACTAGAAATATCTATGACAAATAATTTTCAGTATTTTTTTAACTGAAGTGGCTAGCTGGAATATCATTATAATTGTACTAGAAAACACATGTATAAAATTTTTTGGAATAGTACAAAGATTCTACTATTAAAAGGGAGAAAATCTAAAAAGTTCATCAACTAGCAATCTTCTGTAGTAGAGTTATATCTTATAGCAATAGGATTACTTGAAAGTATGATACAGATATTGTAGTAAAGAGTATTAAGATTAACAATAGTTGCTGTATAGGACTAGAATTATTGCTTTAATAGAGGCTGTAAGTTATTTATAGATAAAATAGACTTGAAGTTGATTGTAGTATAGCTAGTATTTTCTTCTTTAGAATAAATATCCCATTATATAATGAGAGCATTAAGCTTTGCACTGGAATAACCTAGGTGGAATTGAATGACAAGGTTGAACTGTGAGAAAAATTCCTTGTCATAAGTATCATAATTCAATTTTATAGAAGTGAATGTTTGTAAGTGAAAAGTTACTAAATGAACTTCATTATTTTTATCTATGATGAAAAGTATTGCAACAAGAGTATAATCAGAGATGTATGTCTTCACAATGAGTTGAACATTAGGGATCCTGTAAGTAAAGATATGCACAGAAGTAAATTCTTTTTTCAATAAGTTGAAAACATCATGGTAGAAATCATTGAATTTCCAAAAAGTATTCCTCCAGGTAAGGTAGATCAATGGGATGACAATATAAGAATAATCAAAAATGAATTAGTGGCAAAAATTAGCTAAATCTAAGAGAGATTGAATATCTTTGACTTTTTTTGGCTCTATACAATCATAAATAGTTCTGATCTTGTTGTCTGACAAGATAAGTCCAGGAAGAGAAAGGATATATACCCAATACTCTACTGACTCAGAATGGAACTTGTGCTTCTCTGCTTTAACATAAAAACTATTCTTACAAAAATATTTGAGAACTTGATATGCTTGCAATCTATAAACATATAATTAGAGTAGATAATCATATTATCAAGATAGATCACAACATAAATATTTAAAAGATTGGAAAATATGTCATATATGAATTACTAAAGAACAATAGAAGCATTAATAAAACAAAAAATATCTAGACATTATGAACCATTCAAAATATTCATGTCAAGTTTAGAAAGTAGTATCTCATCTATTACCTTTAGATATGTAAACTAGATAATATACATAATGAAGATCTATTTTAGTATATACCTAGGCTTTGTAAGATGAGTCAAGTAGGTAAGATATAAACAGGAGTGGATAACAATTCTTTTTAGTGATACAGTCAAGTCTACAGAAATAGAGATGTAATAATTCATCCTTTTTATTGACAAAATTAACTAGAGCATTGTGAGGTAAGAAGGTTGGTCAGATAAATCTTATATTCATGTTTTCCTCAATGAATTTCTTTAGAGCTTCTTGTTTGGATGCTAAAAAAGAATAGATAGTACTAATAAGAGGTTGAGCACCTTCTTTCAGATTGATCTTGAGGTTATAAAAATAATGAGATATGAAGACTTTATAAGGGGACCAGCTCTTACACAAAATTCCAGCACTCAAATATACTAATATACTGAACCCTATATAGTTTCTACTTCCCATTAGTCAGCAATCCCTGAGCACTGCTGAACTTTGCAGAGTTTAAAACTCTCAAGCTGATACTGCTGTTTTCTACTATTAAGTATTGCCTAATATTCCAACATTGTCCCATTCTATATATCACTACTATGAACTTCTGTTCTTTTTCAGCTAACCTAACCTTCTAGATACTTTTATCAGAGTTACTAACCATCTAGAAAAAGTCATATTAGTATTGTTTCACCAGATTAAAATGTACTTGAGTAGTATTTAGAATAGCTATCACTTCCAAAAGTTCTTATTCTGTTTTTTTTAGAATTCTTCTAAAGGTAAATACCACTTGTAACTTGTCTAGATAATATACTTAGAATTTTCCTAGAGATTGTAAACTTCACATATTCTATAGATATCACTCAGTTGTTTTAACAGACTTCAGCTTTTGATTTACTAAAAATGTTGGCAAATTTATAATACTTGGAAGAGATATTGGAAAGGTCTGGAGTAGACTCTACTTTGTACATAAAGTTTACCTAAACACCAGTTGAACAAAGATAAATTTGGAAGTTGCTAGAACCTGGTAGTTTTTATATATAAAAGAAGGTCAATATACCAATAATAGTGATATTAGATCACTTAGAAGTAGATGCAGTGTTTTAGAGGTTAGTGTAGAAACTACAGAATTTAGTAATTGCAAAAAGAATTGACAAGGTTGCCAATAGTACATTGGCTATGATACATAACAGACCTTAACTTTCCTACAAATATAAATGGAAAGTAATCAACCCATTTATTTAGTTATAATGAATATACTATATAACATCATTGTTCTGGGACTTTCTATATCCTTCTGTATATCATGTGATTATATAATGTATATGTGACATCTTGTGACAGTCATATATAATATCATACTAGCCCCTAATCCTAAGTCCAAAAATAAGAAAATAAATGGAAAATAAAATAAAAATGAGAAAGAAAAATAAATCAAATCTATTGTCTTTAACTTTGATATTAGATACATATCTCAAAACAAGTTAAGAAAGAAAAGTTGAATTTTAGGACAGTAAAGGTTTACTTACTTAGTTAATAAACTAATAGAATAAAGAGTTATTAATTCAAAAATCGTAAGAATAGTAAGTTAATAACCTTATATAATATTTAATTTTGAATGATAATTCTTTGAGCAATTTAGCAGTTGTCAATATTAGTAGTCTGGTAGTTCTTACAGCTATTGTAAACAGATAATACCATAAACCTACTGTTTACTTAAGTTCTCATAATTAGTATAAATATTACTGGTTGGCTAAAAAGTATAATCTTTCAGTTAAATTGCCTTTTGGCATAGTTGGTTTGGTGCTAGTGAACCAGCTATATTACAGATGTACTAGTAAAGAACAAAGCTGTGATAGCTGATAAGTCTGGTTTTGAACTTACTAATATTGTTTCTGATACTATTTCTAGACTTTGTTAACTAAGATATAATTTTGGAAGTTTCTCATTCTATTACTTCTATCAACATTATTACTAGTGGAATTTCCACTGATCTATCTCTAGTTTCTAAAAGATTTATAATATTCTTTAGAAAAATATTTTTAGCCAGATAAACAAACTTATTAAATATTATGGTCTTCTTGCTATTGATAACACAATTTCTCTAAGTAGTATTTATTTTTTATTTCTTTATTTTAGATTTAGAGTTAGAGTTTAGTGTGATGTCATATATCTGTTATATGTTACTGTCACATGATTATATGATACATGAAAGAATATAAAAGATTCTAAAAAAATGATACAAGAGACTTACTCTTTCAGCTTTAATATTACTGCCAAAGCTCATAATGTTTGTCTTCAGAACCTGAGACCAAACATTACCATTACTAATAGTAACCCTTCTTTTTTTCTAGGCTGACATTTTAGAAGAAACAAATATTTCTAGTTATACTGTCTTTATTATTTTTTCTCAAGTAAGCTGATCTAAAAGATTAGAATGTATTTTATAGCTATATAGGATATCTTGCATCTTCAAAAACCTTACTTTGTTCTTTTAAATTCTTCTAAAGATAAGTGATATATTTATAATATTATGTTAATAAAACTTAGGTTAATAACATATTGATCTTATAAAGTATATATGTATTACAATTGATACCTTAAGGATACAGCATGGAGTAGGATAGAGGGTAATGATGATACAATTGGCTGCACTGTAGTAGTCTCAGTCAGCACCTTATGTAGTAAGTGCTCCAACCTCACTTTCTCCTCATGTACAATGACTCATTAGCCTCATAGACTATGTACTGTTTCCTTATTGACTACTAGTATATATATAGCATAAATACTTTTCTGTATTCTTACACTTTACCATCTATTCAATCCTCTTAACTCCTTCTCAAGTCTTTGCCTAAGTGCAATCTAAGCTCTAGCTTAAGGTTATAACATTTGGTAAAGTGTTGATGAGTTCATCTTACAAGAGAGGTGTAGTGGAAAGAACCCACAGATGAAGCTAGGTAGAAGTACCTATTGGACAAAACATATGTAGTATCAACTACAAAGGGGAACCAAGATGAGTTCCAGAAGGACAAATGATATCAAGGCACTGTCAGAACAACTAAGGTCTTTATAGATCATGGAAGAAGCTCCAAGCAACTACGAACAAATGAACACAGAGATGTTAGTAGCACCAGCACCAGCACCAGCACTAGCAGCAATTAGTGAGAATGTACAGGCAGGAATATGTTATGGAATGCTTTGGATACTAATAATTTTTCTTTTCTTTTATCTAATTTCTCTGATTTTATATTAATTTTGTTTTATTTTTTCTTTTCTTTTTATTTTTTTTTGGACAATGAAGAGGCATGTGATACTGCAGTCACATGACATGTCATATGATGTGACATCATAAGCCTAGAACAAGATAGAAGGATCTAGAAGATAATGTTAGGGCATATGGATGCAATATAGTAGCCTTGAGTAAAACATGAAGTGGCATGGACATGAGGGCAGGTTTAATTATTAGTAGCATGGACTATGATATAGTAGTATATATAAAGTAGCAATACAGCAGAGACTCCTTATTAAGTTCTCTTGTGATCTCCACTTAATATTCTACTGAGAGATTTGCTTGTTTGTGTTACTATTGGTCTTTGTGACTAGTGGTTGCCACAACAGAATGCCAAAGAACATAGTACTGGACCCGGGATAGTTTGATGGTGACCAAACAAAATTTGAAGACTAGTGGAGAGGAATTAGACTATTCCTCAAGAGTAACAGGGTCATGGAGACCAATAACAGGATTACAGTGATCCTAACTTGCCTCAGAGGAGATGTAGTAGGCATATACGCATAGAGAAAGCTCAATGAGCTAGACAAAGAATTTGGAACCCAGGACTGGAATGATTTTGTCAAAGAAATCAAGACATCATTTAGTGACAAGACAAAGGCAGCAGATGCTGAATAGAAGATTGAATCTTTCAAGCAAGGAAAAAAGAACACAGTAGACTTCATAATAGAATTCAATGTATTGGCCATGAAGGCAAATACAGATGAGCTGCATGTCATCTTTTTATTGAAGAAGAATGTATGACTAGACATCATCAAGACAATACTAGGTTATCCACCCATAGCTGCACCAGAGACACTCAAGGAGTGAAAAGTGGCGATAATGTTAGTAAGACAAGAATACAAGTCCACAAAGGGACGACACAATTATAAAACAAGCACAAGAACAAGATACAGAGGGCAAGGTCAACCTATGGACATCAGGAAGTCCAATGATAACTTCAGGGATGGGAAACTGAAGTGTTTCAATTGCAACAAGTACAGACACATGATAAAGGAATACCAATCAAAGAAGAAAGAAAACAAGCAACAATACTTTAAATGTGACAAAGAAGAGCACATTGCCAAAGACTGTAAAGGAACACAGTTGATGAAGAAACAAAAGATTCAGGAAGAATCAGATGATGAAGATAACAACAAGAAAGAGGAGGGTTTTGGAGATGATCTCAAGTAGGCATGGCATAAGAGATCTTCCATTTAAATTCCCAGAATAAATACATTATTCCAAATTGCTAAAACAGGAAAGGAAAGTGGGAATTGAACATACAAGCAAAAGTGAAGACAAAGAATAACAAGAACTTAAAAGTGAAAGCATTGGTGGATTCCAGATATACACATATAGGAATAGATGAACAACTAGTCAAGAACAAGAGGATACAGACAAAACCACTCAACTTCTTATTCAAAGTGTTTAATGCAGATAGAACAAAGAATGAAGAAGTGACCAGAATGGCATCTCAAGAAATCAAAGTTAATGGCCACAAAGAACAGTTGAAAGCAGCTGTAACAGACTTAAATGGAACAGACATGTTTTTGGGGCATGACTGGCTAGTCAAACATAACCCAGAGGTCAATTGGAAGAACAGAACCATCAAGTTTATGAGATGTCCAGAAAGTTGTACAATGAAACATAAAGACATCAAGTTCAAAACTAGGAGGACAAAGGCCATGGAAATTATAGAACAGGATAATGGAGAAATTGGCAAGGAACCAGACAATATGAATCCAGAAGATTTACTAGATTATATTTGACCTTTCATACACCTATTCAACAAGAAGAAGTTCGAGAAATTACTAGAAAGACATGAATGGAACCACAAGATCAATTTGATAGACAAATTGAAAGAAGCAAAGTATTTCAACAAACTTAACCTTATCTAGGAGTACAACAACATATGAATCAAAGAAGAAGATAAATAGAAGGCCACATTCTTGACAAACAAGGGACTATTCAAACTACAAGTGATATACTTTGGGCTATACAACTCTCCAGAAACATTTTAAAGGATGATGAATAGTATTTTCTGGGAATTACTCCATGAAGTGGTATTAGTAAATTATATGGACAACTTTGTTATACCAGCAAAGACAAAGGAAGAACTAGAAGAAATAACAATCAGGTTTTTGAAGATAGCAGAGAAATATAATTTATGTTTCAAATGATCCAAATGTGATTTTGACATGGAAGAAATTCCAATTTTAGGGGTCATAGTTGGAAGAGGACAAGTCAAAATAGAACAAGAGAAGATTAAAGTGGTAAAGGAATGGAAGACTCCAATGAAGGTCAAGGATGTGGAAAGTTTCCTTGGATTTGCAAATTTCTATCAACACTTTATCCAGAACTTCAGTTATATAGCAAAGCCATTAAATGAACTGAAGGGCAAGAAAGAATAGAAATAGGACAAAGAACATCAACAAGCATTCAAGGAACTCAAAGACAAGATAACAAGTCAACTGGTTCTCTCCCTACCAAAAAGAGAAGGAAAATTCAGAGTAAAAACAGATGCCTTAGGACACACAATAGAAGATGTACTATCCCAAGAACAAGATGGGAAATGGAAACCAATAGCATTTCTATTGAGAACAATGCAACCAGCAGAAAGAAACTATGAAATCTATGATAAGGAACTACTATCAATAGTAGAAGCACTGACAAAGTGAAGACAATATCTGTTGGATGCTATGGAACCTTTTTAAGTCTAGATGGACCATGAGAACTTAAAGTATTTCCAAGAATCTCACAAACTAAATGAAAGACAAGCTCAGTGATACTTAATGTTATAACCTTAAATCCTTAGAGTGGAATAAAGGTCAAACTCTTGTATTAGAGAAGACACAAGAGAACTCAATAGAGAGCTCTTTACAAAGTAGTCTATCTTTTCAGAACCTTCCTTCTCTCAAGTCCTGTGATGAATGTTGTAACCACACCATTAAATGTGACTGATCTGACAGTGTGACCAATCACTTCTAATCCTAACCCCAGAGTTCTAAAAATTGAAAAATGTAAAATAATTGAAAAGGAGATGAAAATAAAAAAATAAATTAAATTAAATTAAAGTCTATCATTTTGCTTTCTTACACTTAAAGTTACAAGACTATGATTTCACTCTGAGATATATGGGAAGACAAACACAAAAGCAGATATTCTTTCAAGGAAAGATCAAGTTAACATGAAAGAAGACAACAAAGACATCTAGATACTCAAGAAAGAACTATGGAAGAGAAGGACCATGGCAGAAGTAATAATGTTGAAGAGAGAGATCACAACAAACAAGCAAGAGATACTAGAAGAAATCAGAAGAAATGGTACCAAAGAACAAGAAGTGATCCAAGCATTAGAAAAGAATGATGGATTGACATGGGAAGAAGATAGGATTGTATATTTGGAAGAAAGAATATACATCCCAAATAACAAAAAGCTCAAAGAGAATTACAACTCAGTGAATGTGAGACATCCAGAACAACAAAGGATGCTAGAGTTGATTAAACAAAACTATTGGTAGCCAGAACTAAAAGAAGATGTCAAGAAATATATACAGGGATGTTTCAAATATCAGCAAAATAAAGTCCAGCATCAGAAGAAGTCAGGAGAACTACATATATTGGAAATCCCACAGGGACCTTA
The DNA here is from genome assembly GCA_022457215.2 of Leucocoprinus gongylophorus. Lineage (NCBI taxonomy): Eukaryota > Fungi > Basidiomycota > Agaricomycetes > Agaricales > Agaricaceae > Leucocoprinus > Leucocoprinus gongylophorus. The sequence continues at coordinate 18,569 of JAJOHK020000358.1, read as the reverse complement.
GCAGAAAATTAGCACTGATATTATTGGACCTTTACCTAGGTCTAATGGGATAGATACAATAGTAGTCATTGTAAACTGGTTCACAAAGATGATTCAACTAAAGACAACAACAACAAGTATATCATCAGAAGGAATTGCCAAAATTTACAAAGATGACATTTGAAAACTATATGGGATACCAAGGAAAATCCTCAGTGACTGAGGACTACAGTGTTATGACTTAAAGCTTAAAGTGTCAAACAATAAGACAACTCTTGTATTGAGTAATACAAGAGAACTCGATAGAATTCCTAGTACAAAGTAGTCTATCTTATATACTACTACTCATGGTCCGTGCTCACTACTGTGTACCCTACCCTAATGACCATATGTATGACATAAGGCCAGCATGTGTTGTCTATGCTGTATAACATCACTTTATTCTAGAACTTTCTACTCCATTCTCCCAAGTCCCATGATCAGTCTTGTGACTACGCCATCAACTTGTGACTGATGTGACAGCATGACTGATAAACCATAACCCAAGTTGTTCTAAAAATAGAAAAATAAAATAAAATGAAAAACGAAAAATAAAAGTTAAGTCCACCGTCAATAATCTTGACATTACCCCCTCTTTAAGATTTCTTCTCTGGAGAAATGTTCTGTTCTCCAGTCTCTTCTTCTTATCTTCTCGTTTTCTTCTTCTATTTTTGTTTCTATCTTCCTCAAATGCTCACTTTCGTCAATCTGCCTATTCTCTTTCCACTTCTTTCAATTCTTTTCTAATTTATTTAAGTATTCCTTCTCAAATTTTTGATCATCCCATCCATACAACAACTTTGCCGTATACTTCCCTGGTAACTCCATCCTTTTGTATTCATCTACCTCTCTCTCCTGTTGCTTAACTTCTACTCCTCCTCATTCAAATTCTTCAATCAATTCTTCTGCATTTTTCAAATTTTCTCCCCTCTCCCAAGTGTCCCCTTCCACTGTAACTCCCTTCCACCTTATCAAGTATTTCTCTACTCCCCTTATTTTTTTCTTGTTTAGTATTTTTTCTACATCCCTTTCTTTGACTTCCTCTACTTCTACCGGTTTCCCTTCTTCTTTCTTCTGTCCCTTCACTTGCTCCTTATATCTTACTATCTGGCTTACATTTACTACTGGATGGATCCTCATCGAATTTGGCAGTCATGACTTTACCACATTCAATGATACTATCTCTTCTATTGCATATAGCCCCATGTATCTTTCCATCAACTTTTTTGTAGGTCTTTCTTTAAACACTAGATCCTTAGTGCTCAACAGTACTCAATCTCCCTTCTTCCATTCTTCGGTTTCCTTCCTTCCCCTATCCACATACCTCTTTATTTCCTCCTGCGTTTTCCTTAGTGCTGCTTCTGCTTCTTCATGAACCTTCTTCATCCTTTCTATGAACTCTGTTGCACTCTCTACCTTTCCCTTTCTCCTAATATCTCCTCCCATCCTTAACTCCTTTCTATAATTTGCCATAAAAGGTGATACTTTTGTCGCCATATGTACTTTGTTATTTATTGCAAATTCTGCTGCTGCTAACCACTCCAGCCAATCTTTCTGCCTATGCTCAATAAAAAATCGGAGATACTGCTCCAATTCTTGATTTATCCTCTCAGTCTGTCCATCTGTCTGAGGGTGAAATGCCATCGACAATTTTGTCCTAATCCCCAACATCCTATTCAACTCCTTTGTTAACCCGGCTGCAAACTGAGGTCCTCTATCCAATACTACACTCTCCAGCAACCCATGTAACTTCCACATATTGTCCCGAAGCAACCTTGCTAAACCCTCCGCTGATGTTCCTTCTGTCGTTGCCACAAAATGCGTCATTTTTGACAACCTATCGCATACCACTAATATTGCATCCTTTCCTGCTACTACCAGCAACTTCGTAATAAAATCTACTGTCAAGTGTGTCCATATATTCTGTGGTACTTCACTCAACTTTAACTTCTCCGCTGGTTCCTCCATCCTATTTTTTATTCTCTGGCATAAATCATATCCCTCTATATACTTTCCTACATCTCTGGTCACTCCTGGCTACCAATAATTTCTCGTTACCAACTCTACCGTCTTCCATCTTCCTCCATGTCCTGCTGCCAGCATATCATGGTATAGCCGGATCACTTCTGCTCTCAGCTCTTTGTCCTTTGGTACATATACCTTTGCTTCCTTTAATACTATATCTCCTCCGATCTTCCACTCATTTCCTCTTAACTCCTTAACTCCTATCTTCTTCATCTTCTTTACTACTCTAATTATATCCTTGTCCCTACTTCTTGCCTTTTTTATTTTTTCTAATAAATCTACTTCTGGTCCTTCTACCACTACTTCATACATACTATGAATCCAATCATCCTTAATAAATATCTGATTGTCATTGTCCTTATCTATTTCTACTTTCCAGTCTGCCCTTCTACTAAGTCCATCAGCTTTTTCCATCTTGCTTCCTGCCACATGCTTCAAGGTGAAATCAAACTGAGACAAATATAGTGCCCATCTGGCTTGTCTTCTGTTCAACTTCTGCACTTTCATGAAATATTCTAGATTTTTATGGTCCGTCTATATTTCAAATTTATACTACGCTCCCTCTAGCAAATTTCTTTCAGTTTCATTCAATGACTTAGAAAGGAAGGCTACTGGCCTCCACAGTCCATCTTCACATTCCATCGATAGTACACCTCCCATTGCATAATCCGATGCATCCACCTCCATCCTCATTTTTTTATCTATATCAGGAGCTGCTAATACTGGCTCCTCTGTAAATTATTTCTTCAACTCCTTGAATGCCTCTTCTTGCTTTTCTGTCCACTCCCACCTTTTATCTTTTTTAAGCATGTCATGTAACGGCCTTGCCACAGTTGCAAATCCTTCTATAAACTGGCAATAATAATTTGCCAGTCCCAGGAACTTTTGTACATCTTTGACACACTTTGGCATCAGCCATTCCAGAACACCTTTTACTTTTCCTTCTTCCATTTTTATACCCTCCAGTCCTATCACTACTCCTAAAAACTCCACTTCTTTCACCTTCTATTTACACTTCTCTGGTTTTACATACAAATTGTTTTCCTCCAACCTCTTAATTACTTCCGCCACCAATTCATCATGTCCTTCTTCTTTCTCTGTCCCTACTATTACATCATCTATAAATACTGCTACCTTTCCCATATTGATCAAATCTCTCAATAGTTCATTCATTATAGCCTAGAATGTGGCTGGAAAGTTCGTCAATCCAAAAAACATAACAGTGGGTTCAAACAACCCTTCCGGCGTTGTGAACGCTGCTTTCTACTCATCCCCTTCCTTAATCCTCACGTTATTGTATCCCTACCTCAAGTCTATTTTCGTAAACAACTTCTTTGTACCAATATTTTCCAAGACATCTGAAATCAATGAAAGTGGATAGTTGTTTTTAATCATCCACTTATTAAGATACCAATAGTCTTGTACCATCCTCTTCTTTCCATCCTTCTTTTCTACAAAAAATACTGGCACTATTTGTGGTGACTTTGACAGCCAGATATAACCCTTCCTCAACTGCTCTTTTACAAATTCTCTGACCTTCTCTCTTTCTTCTCTTGACAAAGGGTATACTTTTCCTTTTCTTGGCATAAACCCCTCCTTTACATCTATCGCGTGATCTCACAATTTTCTTGTAGGCATCCTTTCCGACTGCTTTTTCCTGAACACTTTTATCCACTTGTGAAACTTTTCGGGCACTAATTTCTTCGCTTCTGTTTCTGACTTCGCCACTTCCTCTTCTTCATCCCATATCTCCCATTCCTCTGCTACTTTCTTCACCTCTATTGTTCTTCCTCTTTTCTACTTTTTCTTCTTCTCTTTTTCTTCTCTCTTTTTCCCTACTTCTTCTTTCACTTCTTCTTCCTTCTGCTTTTCTCACCCTGACTTCCCTTATACTGGTCTCCACTGTTTCCCACATTCTTCTGGGCACCTCGTCATTTTCATCTCTTCTGTTCTCCAATATATTTCTGGATTGTAGTGTGCTAGCCACAGTATCTCCAAGATCACTGTCCACTTTTGTCCTCCAATAATGTCTATCTCTGTCCTCTCTCTATGCCCCTGGTAATAGATGATGACTTTTACCATATGCTCTATAGGCCCTTCTTTATTCAATGATCCATCTACATTTCTCATATTCATCAGCCTCTCCAACTTCTTCAACTTAAAACCTTGCTTTTCAGCAAACTCTGAGCTTATGACTAGCCCAGTTGCCCCACTATCCAATAGTGCCTCTACCATTACTCCCTCCTGTGTGTCTATTTTCTCTAGTCCAATCTTCACCGTTACTTTCCTTAAGGTTTTCCCTTCTAACTTCCTTACTTTCTCTTCTCTCTTAATTCACTCTGAATCTGATGTACCAGCATCTATTTGTGTAGCTAATACATTAAATTTGTTATAAGAACTTAGTCGAGGGCTTCTAAGTTCTCCACCTCTTTTAAATATCCTATTTGTTCAATATTGCCCTCGAACCTCTCTCCACCTATTTCTACCCTCCTCATCACTCTTCCTCTGTTCCTACAATGATGGGCCATATGCCCAAATCCTCTGCAAGCAAAACAATTCCTGCCCCGATCTACCTCCATTGCAAAAGGATCTCTTCTCAGAGGAACTCCCATACTCTGTCTTACTCCCTGTCCTCTAACCACCACTGCATTTGTCCTTTCCACTCCCTCCATTAGAGCAGGCCCCATTGTCGTCTGCTGAGGCATTTGCCTCCTTTGCCATACCAAGGGTCATGGCAAGCTTTGTCTCTGCTCCTGTCTAGGAGCTCCTCCTCCTGCTTCCTTTTTCTCTCTCAGCCTCTCCTCTTCTCTCCTACTCTCCCTCCAGTTTCTATCAAGGGCCATTGCCTTTCTATACCATTGTTCTATGAAGGCTGGTGGATTTTCCGCCTCCATTAACTTCTTCCTTATCCTCCCATTCATTCCTCTTTTGAATTCCTCTACCAACAGCCTCCTCTTGTATCCACTTCCTCTTGCAGCCCTCTTAAACTTCTGCACAAACTCCTCCATTGTCTTCCCTCCTTGCTCCAACTTTCTTAACTCTGCCGCTTTCACTGACTCCTCTTCTTCTCCTCCAAACTCCTTTTTTAAAATTACCAAGAATTCCTCTACTGTCTCATATTCAATTTCTCCTGCCTCTAACTCCTCCATCACATTCTCTTTCCAAACATCTGCTAATCCCCCCTGTACATGTGACAGAATCCAATATACCTGTTCTACTACTGTTGCTCCTTCCATCCTCATTCTTATATATAACTTGTATGCATTCACAAATCCCCCCACTTTTCCTACTTCTCTACTAAAGATGGCTGGTTTTGCCACCTCCACATGCGGCCCTGTCACCGCTCCTCCTCCTCCTCCTGCTGCAAGCAGAGCTTGTATTTGCGCCTGCATTGCTGCCAGTTGTTCCTGCTGCTGGCAGATGATCTCATGTAAATTGATTTGACTCATATTAGGATAAGGGGGTGGTGAGTCAATGGGGAAAGGTAATGATGATAGCAGTGGTGGTGATAGTGGTGATGGTGATATGTATAATGGAAGAGTGGAACTGGTGCTAGTTTTACTCTCAGACTCGTACTCCAAAGATAAATAAATCTCAGTATGTGATAGCGGACCCTCTTCAAGTTCCACCTACACAATTACTGACTACTTCGTCTACTGGCTACTACCCTAAAGGAAATGTAAACTATTTTGGTCTAAGAAGACCATTCTAATCTAAGTAGGGTTTTAAGAACACCTACTATTCCTCTGTGTAGACAAGTCACAAGGAGACTTGTAGCACAAGGTTGATAAGGAACGAAAGGTAAAGAACATGTCCACAAAGGGTAATACATCTACCGTGTACCAGTGGGCTTTGATACAAATAAACAGCTAGGCTTTCTCTATCTAACTAGCGCTCCCTTAAGCCTAAGGTCCAGCTGTATTCTTCTGGACTAAAGGGCGGTGTTGCCCTTCAGTCGAGGATGAGAGAGAAGTAAAGTAGAGAGGGCTAAGTGCTAAGCAGTCTTGGATATGGAAATCGAGTTCTAATGTTATGACTTAAAGCTTAAAGTGTTAAGCAATAAGACAACTCTTGTATTGAGTAACACAAGAGAACTCGATAGAGTTCCTAGTACAAAGTAGTCTACCTTATATACTACTACTCATGGTCCGTGCTCACTACTGTGCACCCTACCCTAATGACCATGTGTATGACATAAGGCCAGCATGTGTTGTCTATGCTGTATAATATCACTTTATTCTAGAACTTTCTACTCCATTCTCCCAAGTCCCATGATCAGTCTTGTGACTACGCCATCAACTTGTGACTGATGTGACAGCATGACTGATAAACCCTAACCCGAGTTGTTCTAAAAATAGAAAAGAAAAAAGAAAAATAAAATAAAATGAAAAGCGAAAAATAAAAGTTAAGTCTACTGTCAACAATCTTGACATACAGTTTGCATCAAAACTTATGGAAGAGCTTATAAAAGCACTAGGAACAACAAGACAACTATCTATGGCATATTATCCTCAAACAGATAGTCAAACAGAAAGGATCAATCAGGAGATAGAAACGTTTCTACAGCACTATATCAACTACCAACAGAATAACTGGATGGAATAGATAGCTGCTGTGGAATTTCAATATAATGATAAAAGATATATAGCAACAGGAAGAACACTATTTGAGTTAAACTTTAAAAGACATCCATGGAAAGGCAACCTTGTGGTATAATCAGAGATTCCAAGAGTAGAAGAGTTTCTTACAAGGCTATAGAAGAGTTAAGAACAGGCTACAAAGGCAATGGAAAAAGCATAAAAGAATATGAAAAGACAATTCAACAAGAAAAGGTGAAATCCTCAAGGACTGAAGGTTGGAGATAACATATAGCTAGAAAACAAAAATATCCAATTGAATTGACCCTCAAAGCAGTTGAACAATAAAAGATATAGACTCATTAGGATCTTAAAGGATATTGGCTCAAGAGTATTTCAACTGAAACTTCCAGAAGGATGGGCTATTCACAACATGTTTAACAAAGACCTTCCGACATGATATATAGAGCCAAAGTTCAAGAGTCAGCATGAGGAACTGGCACCACTGTCAATGATTATCAATAAAGAAGAGAAATATGAAGTCAAGGAAGTTAGAAAGCATAGGAAATAGGATAGAGAGACACAATACCTCATGTATTGGAAAGGATATGGAGATGAACATGATCAATAGATTGCAGAAACAGGGTTACCTCATGCAAAAGAGGTGATTGAAGACTATTGGGCAAGATATTCAAGTCACAACCTATAAAGAGGGGGGGTAAAATCCCACTTTGGACAGTTTAAACCATTTACACAAATATTCAAATGCAAATGTCTTCTCAAAATAACAACAACAACAACTACACTACTGCACCTACCTCTCCGAACCCCTACATCACCAGAAAATTGAACAACATGGATGAAGCAAAGATGATGAAAGCAGAGAGGGATAACTGGACAAGGAATTATCACAAGATGCTGAAAGGGTTAGAGGCAATGATAGATATACAAGGACAAGTCAGAAATATGATGAAGATTGCAGCAGAAGCCAATATGATAATCACAGAGATAGAGAATTCAATACTAAAAGCCAGCATTAACAATCAACTCATAAATATAACAAATATCACAGGGATATTCAAAGATTTACAACACCTCATCCAAAGTGATATGGAGAATTGAGTGTTCCAAATTCAATGAATACTAGCTAATAAATTGGATGCATATAAGGGATGAGGCAACAAGTATGTGGATGAAAATGTTTAAGAGATACAAGAGATATACAAGGAGAATGAAAACAAAAAGGAAGAAAAGGTGGAAGATGAAGAAATAATCCTAATCAAGCTATACAAGGTAAATGAGTCAACATCAACAACCAAGTCCAGCTTCATAAATAATGAAGTTGAGAATTTAATCAAGTACATGAAATTCATCTGATCTCCCACACAAATAAGGATTTTCCAACCACCTCCATATTATCAATTACTTAAATCCAGAAGAGAGCAAAACCCTGAATTCTGGAAAGAAGTAGCTATAGCATTGGTTGAGGAAAAACACAACACAGAAACATCATGAAATAGCTACCATATAGCCATGTATCAAGAAGGTCCACTATACAAGCCATATTTTATTGCAATCGATAATCAAGGACAAGCAATAACTGGTCCCAACAAGAAAATAGTAATGATATATATAGTAGAAGAACTTAAAGTGTTGATCTGATTTCATGGGGACATGAATCCTGAAAATGGGGTATTGTTATGATCAATATCTCAAGGATACAGTATGGAGTAGGGCAAAAGGTGATAATGATACAATCAGCTATGCCATAGTAGTCTCAGTCAGCGTCTTATGTAGTAGGTGCTCCAACCTTGCTTTCTCCTCATGTACAATAACTCATTGGCCTCATAGACTATGTACTGTTTCCTCATTAACTATTATATAGCATAGATACTCTCCTGTATTCTTACACTTTACTATCTATTCAATCCTCTTAACTCCTTCTCAAGTCTTTGCCTAAGTGCAACCTGAGCTCTAGCTTAAGGTCATAATAATATAGTCTTGTCATATGCAAGTCTACTCATCTGGAAATACATCTCCGCAGTGAAGTCACCTCCAAATCAACAAGCCCACCTTTCTCACAACATGTCTTATGGCAGTACTACAATTATCTGGGTATTCTGTCTTCCACGGCAGAGATACTCTTATCCAACTCAGTCTTCCATGACGGAGTTACTCCTGTCAGTGTCTCAATACTGAAACCTCCACTTGGGGTAATAGGGGTATTACTACTGAAACCCTAAGTATCTTCTATACTATTAGTTTGTATAAAAGACTAGTAGTTACATTATAATTTGCTAGTCTGATAATTGATGAAGATAATCTCTTATTGAACTCAATCTCCAGTGTTTAATGGCAACACACCAATCAGCACTCACTTCTATCTCGGACTTCTCCCCATCATCTGAAGTTGCAACCACATGGCAGACAGACAGTGCAGCACATAAGCTGAAGCCAAGGTTGTTCCACAAGTCTGCTCATCTCTGAGTCTATTCCGCAGACTTCCACCCTAGTGTGAACTGTGCCTGACAGTATTATCAGACTTTCAAGTCTGCTGTTGCTTTTAAGCAGTTCTGCTTGCTAAATCCTCTGTCACAGTTCTGCCTGCAATTTAACCTTACAAATTTGCACTTGAAAGTCCAAATGGCTTCATCTCACTGTAATTCTTCAACTCCAGTCCCACTGCTTAGAATACCCTTCAACACAATCTCAGGTTTCAGTGACCAGATGGCTTATCTGCTAAATGCACTACAATACTCAAGATGAATCCACCAAAGAGGCCGTTCATCTCCAAGGTCTCCTTCCAGTACAATCTAACCTGGCTAGACAATTTTGCCTGTTTCTAGCCTAAGTATTATCCTTGTGGACAATAATCCTAATTGGGAGGATGCTCCCACTAATCCTAGTACTAATAATAATATAGCTAATAGACCCATATCCTCTACTCGCTCACAGTCAAAACCCCGTCAGAGCGATAATACTAATGAACAATTGGCTGAAGTACTTGGCCAACTTGCTAACACTCTTAATTCCAATCAGACTCCTGGACCCAATACTAATTCAAGGAGAACTAAAGCCCACATTCCCAACACTTTCAGCGGCACTGAGCCTAACAAGCTCAATAATTTCCTGTTCCAATACTGGCTATACTTCTATGCTAATCTAGCACAATTCGACATGGACATTGCGAAAATTAACTTCACAATGACCTACCTTACTGGAGTAGCCTAAGACTAGTTTGAGGTGGGCCTCAACCAAGAAGACCAGGGTATCCTTCAAGACTGGCTCTCCAACTGGAATCTATTTGTAGATGAGCTATGTCGACATTTTGGTTTCTTGGACCCCATTGGTGAAGTGGCCAACATGCTGAACAATCTCTGCATGAAGCCTAGTGACAAGATTTTTACTTACAATGTAGACTTCATGTGCTATGCCTCCCAATTAGGTTGGGAGAATAGTGTTCTGTGCTATCATTATTACTAGAGGCTCCTCAATCAGATCCAGGATCCCATCTCTACCCAGGAACAAGGAAAACCTACCTTGTTCCAGAATATGTATGCTTTAGTGATGACCATTGATCACCACTACTGGGAAAGAGGCTACGAACACCACTGTGTAAGGCAGGCGGAGAAAGAGGCCCTTGAGTCTCACTTCCAGAAGCAAGGAAAAGCTTCCACCTCTGGTTCTGCCACGGCCTCCCAGAATAAGGCAAATTCAGCTCCAGTGGCCCCATTTACCAAGAACTCTTCCTCTAAATCATCTCTGTTCCCCACTCCCAAGAAGCAACCTAATATTCCATGAATAGACCTCTTTTCCAAGCTGGCCAGCAACAGCAAGTTGACTAGTAATAAGTGCAAGAAGCGCCTCGAAAACAATCTGTGCAAGAGACCACAAGTTGGACTCCTGCCCCAAGAAGCAGACCACGGTCTTGCCTAAGAGCCACAGTGCTTCAGCAACTGCTGATACTCTAGCAGCTGCCTCCAAGAAATCCTTGGAAAAATAGAGAGCAACCCCAGGACTCCACACAGATTGAGGGCCACGTTGAACTTTACTATGCAGCAACAAGTCCGATTCAACTCAACGCATCCACTCTTTCTAATCCTCATTCACTTTTTGTTTCCCTTACTTTTCTCTTGATCCTTGGTCAGGATCACCTTAATAAAATCCCGTTCCAAGCTCTCGTTGACTCTAGGTCTACTCACTGTTTTGTAAACTCTGAATTTGTGGATACTCACTATCTGAAAACATCTGCAACTCCTCCAGTTACTCTCCGCTTGTTTGATGGTTCATCTAACAACACCATCTCTGAAATTGCCAACTTACTCATAATTTTTTCCACCAGTGATTGCATGAATCTGGACTTCTATGTTACTTCACTTGATTCATCCTGCTCTTTGGTCCTTGGATACAACTGGCTCACCTGATACAATCCACTGATTGACTGGGTAAATGGGTCAATAAACTTTCATCCATCTTTGCAGGAAAATCTTACTCCTTCTTGCATCACAGCCAACACACCATTGGCATTTCCGTTTCTTTTGGACACCTCTCTGCAATCATTGGACTCTGCGGTTTCCATACTTACATTTGAGATCTCTGTGTCTAACTCCGAGTGACTTAATATCACTATCATTGGTGCTACAGCATTCTTGCATACATCAAAACTTCTGGGCTCTCACAATTTCAAACTCTGTCTTTGCAGAAACTCTTGATCTGTCCAATGTTTCCTCCAAGTATCATGAGTTTGCTGATGTTTTCAGCAAAACTAAAGCTGAAGTTCTCACTCCTCATCATCCTTATGATCTCAAAATCAATCTAGAGGATGGTGCTCAACCTCCAGTTGGTCCTATATACTCTCTTTCAGCATCTGAACAAGAGGCTCTGAAGGGATTCATTGAGGAAAATCTTAACATGGGTTTCATCCGACCAACCTCATCTCCGCATAGTGCACTGGTCTTATTTGTTAAAAAGAAATATAGTTCACTGCACCTTTGTGTCGACTTCTGCAGTCTTAACCGCATCTCCAAGAAAGATTGCTATCCACTCCTACTTATCTTCAACCTACTGGACTCACCTCGCAAGGCTTGGGTCTACTCAAAGATAGATCTTTGCCATGCTTACCATTTGGTTTGCATCGCTGACAGTGATGAATGGAAGACTGCCTTTAGAACATATTATAGATCATTTGAATGGTCTGTAATGCCCTTTGGTCTTACCAATGCTTCCGTAGCTTTTCAGCAATTCATGAACAACATTTTCTCTGACCTTTTGGATGTCTGTGTTGTGATCTATCTGGATGATATACTCATCTACTCAAATAACATGTCCAAATATCACCGACATGTGAAAGAAGTACTCAAGCATCTCTACAAGGCTAGTCTTTATGCCAAAGCAGAGAAATGTGAATTCCACTCTGAGTCGGTAGAGTATCTAGGATACATTCTTTTTCTTTCTGGCCTCACCATGTCCGATGACAAGATAAAGATTATTCAAGACTGGCTGGAACCCAAGAAAGTCAAGGACATTCAATCCTTCTTAGGTTTCGCAAACTTTTACTGCTGGTTCATCTTCAACTACTCAGATATTGTCATTCCATTGACATACCTCACTCAGAAGAACATTCTGTGGAAGTTCAACTCCTTCTGTCAAGATGCTTTCAACTCTCACAAAAAAGCATTTACCTCTGCTCCTATTCTTACTCATTAGATTCCCAATGCTCAACTCATTGTGGAAACTGATGCCTCAGACTATGCTCTCGCTGCAATCCTTTCCATTGTTAACAAAGAGAATGAAGTTCATCCAGTTGCCTTTCACTCTCACACTTTCACTGCAGTGGAGTTGAACTACGACATATATGATAAGGAATTGCTTGCCATCTTTGAAGCTTTCAAGATTTGGTGACATTATTTGGAAGGTCCAGCCTATCCCATTGATGTTGTTATGGATCATAAGAACCTTGAGTATTTTCTACTACCAAGGTACTGACCCAGAGGCAAGCACAGTAGTCCGAGTACCTCTCCTAGTTCAACCTTGTCATCAGGTTCTGCCCTAGTTATCTTGGCACTAAACCGGATGCTCTCACTAGACAATGGGATGTCTATCCTAAAGAGGAGAATACTGGCTACACCACAGTCAACTCTCACAACTTCAAGCCCATCTTCACTTAAGAACAACTTGCAGCCTCCATACAAGCTACAGTCCTTCTTTTCCCTTCTCTCTGTGTAGCTACAGTTGTGGATCTGGACATCCTACATCAAGATATCCTATTGGCTCTCCCTAGTAACCCAATTGCTACAAAACACATCTCTGCAGATGGCCGGTGGTCTACAGACCCAAATGGTCTACTCCTCCTTGACAACAGAATTTATGTACTATCTGCTAGTAACCTCTACACATGCATTCTCTAGTACAATCATGATCATATCCTTACTGGACATTTTGGTCAAAACAAAACACTAGAATTAGTCCACTGCAAATACTCCTGGCCCAGCCTCCATACTGATGTACAACAATTCTGCAAGTCCTATGTCACTTGTATGTGATCCAAGCCACAACATTACAAGCCCTACAGATCTCTCAAACAACTCTCCATCCCTGAATGACCATGGAATTCCATTTCTATGGATTTCATTGAGAAACTTTCATTATCCTCCAGGTTTGACACTATCTTGGTCATAATCAACCAGCTCACCAAGCAAGCAATCTTTATCCCTGCCTATAATACCATCATGTCTGTAGACTTAGTATGTCTATTTGTTCTTCATGTGTTTTCCAGGCATGGTGTTCCTTCCCATATCATCTCCAATAGAGGCTCGGAGTTTGTGTCAAACTTCTTTTGATCTTTAGGTACTGCTCTCAACATGCGGCTTCATTTCACTTCAGGTTATCACCCTGAAGGTGATGGACAAACTGAACACATGAATCAGACACTCGAGTAATACCTCCATGTATATTGTAACTACCAGCAAGACAACTGGTCCAAACTCCTATCTCTCATGGAGTTTGCCTACAATAATGCTCCGAGTGCTACTACTGGTGTTTCTCCTTTCTTTGCTAATAAGAGATATCATCCGAACATCACTATTCACTCCAAATGCGATATTGCTTCCTACTGAGCCTGTAACTTTGCCATAGATCTCGATGAATTACAGAGTACCCTCAAATCTGAAATCTTTGTGGCCCAACAGCATTATTAGAAATCCACTGATGCACGATGTTCCCCTGCTCCTGATTTAAAAGTAGATAACAAAGTCTTTGTCAAGGCTCAGTTCTTCTGAACCATCCGGCCTTCAAAGAAACTGTCTAAAAGATATCTTGGACCCTACGAAATCATCTCTCAGCCTAGCACTCTATTGTTCACTCTCCGTCTTCCAGAGTCCATGCACTCTATCCATCCAGTCTTCTATGTGTTCATGCTTGAACCCGCTATATTCAACACTTTCTCCGAGAGAATACAGCCGGCCCCCACTCCAGTCATAATTAATGGGGAACCAGAATATGAAATTTCTTGGATAGTGGATTCTAAAATCAATCACTGATAGGCATACAAACTCTTGTACAAGGTGATCTGGCCAGGGTATAAAGATACTGGAGATAAATCCGAATGGATTCCCGCATCCAAACTCACTCATGCCTCCAACTTGGTATCTGATTTCCACATTGCATATCCTACCAAGCCTAGTTCTCTCCCATTGTCCTGAATACACTGTTGTATTTGTTCCCTGCCTCCGTGCATTTTCCAATGGAGATTTTCTTCATTTCTTAGTATATTCTGTCTGCTTATTTTCATTAACCCTCAGCTTCTGCGCACTTTTTGAGGTTTTCTTTTTATTTTAATTCTTGCTTTCTTACTCATTTCATTCACAGAAAATAAAAAAGTTCTATTAAATAAAATGAAACCAATATACTAACAGGAGACAGACAACAGAGTCCCCTCCTCCTGACTTTCTCCGGAGCCATCCTTGGACCCCTCCTCTTCATCTCTGCTCTCCTTCTTTCTGACCGTTCTTTCCAAACCCCATCTCTATTCCATCACAGCTCCAATTTTCTCCAATTGGGCTGTGTTTCTCTCCTGGCCTTCCACCAAGTCCTGAAGGGACTTCCCGACTCCTCAGTACTCCTCCACAAGTTCCTGGAGTGTCTTTTTGATGGCACTTAGAACCCTACTATAAGTGGGGATCATAGCTGGGGTGTTGGTGTTGGTATGGGGTATACACTACTGCTTGAGTGCGATGTACCCAGCACAGGCAAGGGAGCAGCTATGAAAAAGAAAATTATTAAAAAATAATAATAATAAGTATAAAAAAAAATACTTACCTTAAGAAGTGTACCAGACAATCCTGCCTGGCGCTCATATACCTCTCACAAGGGTTAGCACTCCCTATTTTAATTGCAGCACCTCCGCAGTACTTCCCCTGTTGCTTCTCCTTAGCCTTCTTAGAGAGCCATTGCCCCTCCTTGTCTCTGGTAGCAATCTCTTTGTGTTTAGATCCCATAACTTGGGATCCTTCAGCCCTCTCCAATAGGATGGCCTCTTTCTCTAGCATCTTATCCCAGAATCATTGGAGATACTCCATCATCCTCCTCTTCCTCTCCTTATGCCTCTACTGCATCTCTTGCCACTGTTTTTCTGGAATCTCGGTGTTGTTTTGAGAAATGTTGGAGGAGGCGGGGGAAGACATAATGATATAGAAACAAGAGTGAAAAACTTCCTTTTTCTGTTTATGTATTGTTGACCTAGGTACCATCACAGGATTCTCAGATAAACTCAATAGGACTTCAAAGCCTCAGTCCTAAGAGGGGAATACTGTCATATGTAAGTTCACTCATCTGGAAATATATTCCCATGGTGAAGTCACCTCCAAATCATACAAGCTTATTTTTCTCACAACATGTCTTATGGCAGTGCTGCAATTATCTGGGTATTCCATCTTCTATGGCGGAGATACTCTTATCTAACTCAGTCTTCCATGACGGAGTTACTCCTGTCAGTGTCTCAATACTGAAACCTCCACTTGGGGTAATAGGGGTATTATTACTGAAACCCTAAGTATCTTCTATACTATTAGTTTGTATAAAAGACTAGTAGTTACATTATAATTTGCTAGTCTGATAATTGATGAAGATAATCTCTTATTGAACTCAATCTCCAGTGTTTAATGGCAATACACCAATCAGCACTCACTTCTATCTCGGACTTCTCCCTATTATCTGAAGTTGCAACCATGTGGCAGACAGATGGTACAGCACATAAGCTGAAGCCAAGGTTGTTCCACAAGTCTGCTCATCTCTGAGTCCATTGCACAGACTTCCACCCTAGTGTGAACTGTGCCTGACAAGTCTTTAAGATAGGTTAGTGGTAGTCTTGTACAGGCTATTAACTAGTATATATAAGGTAAACATTCTATATTAGAAACTCTATCAAGTTCTCTTGTTACAAGATTCTTCTTTTAACTAGTTACTAAATTTCAAATGCCAAGTTATAATATCTAAAACTTATCATAAAGCTCTTTGTTCTTCCTACTTGAAGTGATAGAAGAATCCTATCAAGTTAGAGAAAGCTAGTATTTTAAGTAAGTCAATAAACTACCTATTAAAAAGAGAGCTATTGGTAGTCATATATTTATTTAAGGAAAAGTTAGATGGGGATAATCAAAGAGTAAAATTTAGGGCTTGTATCATTGTAAAGCACTTTTTATAGATACCTAGAGAAGATTTCATGAAAACTTTCTTATTTATAGCTAAGTTTACCACACTTTGAGTTTTTCTTGTATTTACTATCTATATAGATTTTGAGATTTATTAAGTCAATGTTATTACTATATATCTTCAAGATCATCTTGATGAAGAAACTTATATAAAACTTCTAGATAGTATTTAAAAGTTGGGATCAAATAGTTACTTTTAGAAGTTATAGAAAGTTTTATATAGTTTAAAGCAAGCTAGATAACAATGTTAGTGTCATGGAACGCTTTGAACCTAACATTTTTATTTTTTCTTTTATCTATTTTTCTTTTGATTTTATTTTTATTTTTATTTTCTTTTTATTTTAGGACGATGAAGAAGGCATGTGACAAGGAAGTCACATGATGTGACATCATAAGCCTAGAACTTGATGGAAGGGTCTGGAAGATGATGTCAGGGCACCTGAAATATACATGGTGGCCTTGAGTAGGACATGAGGCAGGAATGAGGATGAAGCATGAACATAAGGGCAGGGTTATTTATTAGTAGCATGGACCATGGGTACTTTGTATAAATAGAACACTAATTAAGAAGAGACTCCTTGTCGAGTTCTCTTGTGAATTCCCACATTATACTTCCACTTTGAGGTTTACTCGTTAGTGAGATCATTTGTCCTTGTAATAAGTGGTTGCCACAACAGTTAGGGTGACTAGCAAGGTCTGTAAGGTTTTGTGGACTTTCATAATCTCTAAGAAAACCTAAGTTTTATTAATATAGTATTATAAATATATCACTTATCTCTAGAAGAATATAAAATAACAAAGTAAGGTTTTGAAGATACTAGATATCCTATATAGCTATAAAATACATTCTAATCTTCTAGATTAGCTTATTGAAGAAGAAATAATAAAGACAGCATGACTAGAGATATTCTTGATAGAAATATCTAGAATGTTAGTCCAGAAAGAAAGAGGAGGTTATTATTAATGACAAATAGAGTATTGGACTTAGAAAACAACAGTAAAAGGCAACAGAGCTGAGAAAATAAACACTACAGGCTTTAATAGCAATGTTTGGCCTCAGATCAAGAAAGCAAATACTACAAACTTTGTTAACAGTGTTTAGTCTGAGATTTTGAACTTTGCAGGCTTTTGCAATGGTATTGAAGACAGAATTATAGGTTTTCTTCCAGACAGTAGAAAAAGTATCTTTATGAAATCTTAATGAAATTGGATTTTACATATGTATTTGCTGATAACTGCTTATATATCAAATAAGAATAAAAAATTATTCTCATAGTCCTTGTTCATGTTAATAATATTGTGTATATAATTTATAAGATGTTTAAGAGAATATAGAACACAATACTAGGATATTATATTTATATCAAAGATAAGAAAAATATCTCTATAGACATTTTTTCTTTTCCATCTCATGTACTACATAATTTACTCCTTCTATTTTTGCATAGTTTTTTTATCTACTTCAGTCTCATTCTATGATTCTGAGTGCTTATTATTACTCTAGATCTCTACTACTCATTTCAACAGGTTATGGGCACCACCTGTCTATAATTATTGATCAGACTTACATTACAAACTCCACACATTTCTTTTATCACCCACATTCATTTTTCTTGATCTCAAAATGTCAAACTCTGCTGGATCTTCTCAAATCAGTGGATTTAATTGACTTGATAACATTTCATCACTCAAAAATAACAGTACCAACTTCCAGATATAGAAGTTCTAGATCTCTGCTGTTCTCAAGCTTTAGAGACTGATGGAGATTATTAATGGCATACAAAAGTGTTCTATGCCTGTCAAGAATACTGACAAAATTACAAATCAGGCTAAAATTAATGATTGGGATTGTTGTGATATGGAGGCAAAGGCTCAGCTTACCTCTGACCTTGAAGGATGAACCTTTAAGTAGTGTCGTACATACCACTTCAGCTATCAGAATGTTTATTCAACATTTTAATGACCTATAATTTCTTACATACATAGACTGTATCCTCCAGTGTGATGAGCCATCATCTCTTCTGTAATCTAACAACACATCCATAATGAACATTCATAAATGTGCTGTCATGAAACTTTTTCCTTTGCTATTCCCATGTCAGTATCCTACAAGACTCCTCGAATCCAATTTGATATCTCAAACCCCCATTCCTCGCCCTGCCCACTTCCCAGACACCATGGCACACTGATATGATTGTGATCTTTCGCCTCATAGAATGGAACAGAGGTTTGTAGCATTGCT
>JAJOHK020000357.1:0-28852 GCA_022457215.2 Leucocoprinus gongylophorus | reverse complement strand
TCAAGTATATTCTGATAGTATTTTATTATTGTCATATCCCAAACTCTGAAACATGTCCAAAACATGTCTGGCTTCAATACAACATCAAATTCCTGTGGTTATTTGGTATTATTTGTGCCCAAAACTCCATTGGAGGTTTGATACTTTATAATAGACTTAACTCCATTGAAATTCCATAGTTATTTGACTTTATTTGAGTGAAAATCTGCAGTCATCTTTATCTGTTTCTATTGCCTAATTATCTTCTTCAAACTCTGCAAATTTACTTGGACTTTATGTGGAGTTTTCCCCTCTCCAAATCTGAGCTCCTATGTAGTGTTTCACTACTAAAACACTTGCTCAGAGATCTATTTTAACTGCTCCTTTTGTTATTTTATATATTTAAAGCTAGTGATTACTTTGTAGTAGCTAGCCTGATAATTGACTAAAGTTAATGCTAAATCTCTGGTATTAATGGTGATATGCTTTACCCTTCTTCTTATAACTCCTTACAAGACCATCATCTGAAATTGTGACCACACAGCTCATAGGAGACACAATATATAAGTTGAGACCAAGGTCATTCTGACAAGTTCACATCACCAAGCTCATTGTATGGAGTTTCTACACTCTGTGCATATCCAAGCCAACTCTGTGGACTTTCATCTTCAAGTGTGAACCATGTCTAACGATTACAGAAACCAAAGTCATAATATAAAGTGAGATATACAAGTATATATTACAATCTCAAATTATAATTATAGTAAAGAATCTAGATAGAATAAGGGAAATAATACTTTAATAACAATATTAGTACTCTTACTTATTTACCAATAATATCTCTTATAAAGATTACAAGAGAAACTTAACAAGAAGTTCTTATTTTATTACTACACTATATATATTAATTATATATATTCTGAAGATATATTAATCTAACCTTCTCTCAAGTTTATATTTTCAGAAATCCTCAAAGTAAACTTAGTTATTTCAAGTCTTTGTAATCCTAGAAATTACCACTTATTTATTAGATATTACAAAAATATCTCAATAATTACAGTTCTTTTATAATGTTTTTGTCAAGATTGCAGAAAGTGGACTTTGTTTCTTTTTATTCTCTTTCTTATTTTTATTTTCTTTTCAATTTATTTTTCATCTTTTCCATTTTTAGAACTCTAGGGTTAGAGTTAGAAGTGATTGGTTACATCAGTCACATCTGATAATGTGGTCACAACATTGATCATAGGACTTAAGAGAAGGAAGTAGAAGGTTCTAGAACAAAATGATGTCATACAATATGGAAACTACATGTTGGCCTCATTGTTTACATATGGTCATTTAAGGTAGGGTGCACAGTATTTAGCATAGACCATTTGTAGGAGTATATAAGGTAGACTATTTTGTAAAGAGCTCTTTATTAAGTTCTCTTGTATTTCTCTAGTACAAGAGTTGTTCTTTTGTCTAACTCTAAAGACTTAAGTTCATAACAGTTTTCTTACTCTTATATTAAGCATTACAGATAAAGACTTCCTGCATTATCATATACTTACTTTTACATTAAGCATCATAACCTTGAGCACTCAGTTTTTGATATTTGAGTCAAGTAAATGTCAAGTTCACAAATAATGGACTTAGTGTTTTCTCTATTTTACTTTTCATTTTTATTTTCATTCCATTTTATTTCCTATTTTCTATTTTGAGAACAACTAGAGTTAGGACTGATCGGTCATGCTGTCACATCAGTCACAACCTGATGGCATAGTCACAAGACAGATCATGAGACTTGGGAGAATTTAGTAGAAGATTTGAGAACAAATGACATTATACAACATGGACACCACATGGTTGTTTAGAGTAGGGTACACAGTAGTTAGCATAGACCATCTGTAGGACTATATAAGGTAGACTAGTTTGTAGAGAAGTTCTCTATTGAGTTCTCTTGTGTTACTCAATACAAGAGTTGTTCTTTCGTTTAACTCTAAAGACTTAAGTTCATAACAGTAAAGTCTATTCAAACACACAATATGATTTCTTTTTAGTTTTTCTTTTTTTATAGTTTAGTTTCTTTATTTCATTTTTTGTCCTTAACTAAGAGTATGATGTGACATCATATGAAATGGTCACAAATGTCACAAAGTATGACAGAAGCATGATATATACCATATCTATATTATAAATAATATAGTCATATAACTTGGTAGAATATTATGAAAACTACTACAAGGACTTAGTTATAGCTTTAGAGTAAATGTGAGGTGTACAGACCAACTCCTAAAAGTAAACTACTCTATAATGGAAATTTTATCAAGTTCTCTTATATTACTTAATACACAAGTATATCTTTTGCTCTAATACTTAAGCTTAAGTTATAACATATATATCTGTCATCAAAATAATATGAACTTCAGCACAGACTCTCTTGTCTTACAATATTCATAGATATCCTTATCAATAGCCACCAAACTTTGTGCTAGCATATTATCTGTCAGAGTTGAAAACAGTAGACTTTATTTATTTTCATTTTATTTCTCATTTTCATTTTTTTCCATTTAATTTTCTTATTTTGGACTTAGGGTTAGGAGTTAGCATTGATAGGGTCAAGCACAAAAGAGATTATACTAGGGTGTAACAAGAACTATGCAACACTAGCTCTTAACTGCATACTAAAGAGTTCAAAAGAAATAATATTGGCTTTAGAAACTAAGAGAAGGGGTAGAAACAATAATATAAAATAAGATTAGACCCTTAAAAAAGCTTTCATGAATGTGAAAACATGAAGTTAGAAAGAAATATACAAGTAATATCTGCTTATAAATACATTCTCCTAATAATATATTTCTAAATAGTAAACCTTATACTATGTAACAAGTTTCTTTGGAAAATCTAGTGAATAGATTACAAAGCTTCTTAAGAGGCTCCAACAACACTATCTATTGCAGGTGATACACTCTGAAGATACTCCTCAAGTCAAATCTTATTGTTATAATTTAAGACTTAGATTTAAGTTAAGAAAGGAATATTGTATTAGGTTAACACAAGAGAACTCAATGGAGTTCTAGTTATAAAGTGTCTACCTTATATACACTTGGCTAATAGTTTGTACTACACTAAACCTAGCCTACTCTAAAGGATATATATACTATATATCATTGACATATAGTATAATATTATTATTCTGTAATCTTCTACATCCTTTTGTGACATGTGACATTTATGCTAACACCTAACCCCAAGTCCAAAATAAAATAATAAGTAGAAATAAAAATAAAAATGAGAAATGAAGTAAAAATAATTAAAGTCTACTATCTTCAACTCTAACACTTATAACTGAAGATACCAACTAATACTCATCTTTCTAGCATTTCCCAGACTGCTAAAACTCCAAAACTTGCCCAAAAATAATAGTTAAAATAGCAATTAAACTACTCTTGAGTGGGGGAACTTAGATAGGGGTCCTAACCCATACTCTCTCCACTTATAGCTCATGTATTAATCTAAAAATATAGGGAATGTACATAAAGAATGGAGACTAAAAACATAAAGGAAGATTTCTAAGGTTTCATAAGCACATGATCTTCTCTTTATTTGCAACCTAATATTAAGCTAATAATTATTTTCTACTCATAAGTATTTATTCTATTTCTCACTAGTTATGTGAATCCATTCTAAACTCTGTTGGTCTCCAATCTAGTATATTCTTGTCTTATCCTGCCATATAAATGCTTGTAATTATGCAAATTGTGCTTGCAAGTGCCTATACTTTGTAGCTAGTTTTTTATAAGTTCAGTAGTATTTCTTATTTCTAAAAACCTTGTCTTTCTGAGATTTAGTTTGATTAATAGCTACCATACTATCTCTTAAGTAAATATCTGCTCGAGAGCCTGAAGTGTTATCTAGAAATATAAAGTCTTCTCACTTATGTCTTTATAGAGGTCTTATATACTTAAAAACTCTATAAGAGTATTGTTACAAACTCAAAACATTAGAGCAGATCAAGAATAAGAATCTTGTATTAAGATTAACATAAGAGAACTTAATGGAGTTTCTAGTACCAACTTGTCTACCTTATATATACTAAGTTACTAGTCTATGCTACAGTACTATTAACCTACCCTAAAGGCTATGTATTATTCTTAAGGTTAACATATGTTAAACATGTTGTAGTGATGTTGTTTTCTTTTAGAATCTTATATTATGTTCCCTTGTGACATGTGATTGTGTGACAATGTGAATGTGACATATATGTAACACCTAGTTATATTGTATAACTATTTGTGATAGAAAACCTCTCTTATATGTTCTATCAGGCTATGTAATTTATAAACAATAATTTGAGTACTAAGATACTGAAAAATGAAAAAAAGAGAGAGTTGAAGAAGAAAACCTTCACTGATGTAAATCAACACATCATCTCTCATTGCATACAATTACTTGTAGATAAGAAAATAGCAGCAGAGATAAAAAGTCCTCAACACTGTCCAGAAGGGCAAGAGAGTAAGTATTTTCACAGACTATGATGAATATTTTCTTGACCACATCATTTCTATGACAGAAAAATCCACCTAAAACAATGACTTCTCAGAGCCTAAAAGTGGCCATCACTGGAAACAGAGATGGAAACAAAAAGCTCAACAAGTGGGGGGTTAGAATGGCAGTTCCAAAGCACTAGTGATATTACAACTTAAAGACATTAGAGTTAGTCAATAAGAAAAATCTTATATTGGATTAACACAAGAAAACTTGATAGAAAACTCTATACAGAATTGTCTACCTTATATATTCTAGACTAATGGTCTATACTCTGCTACTTTAGCCTACTCTAAATAACTATGCATCTGTCTTAAGATTAACATGTGTATAACATGTTATATAATATCATTTCTTTCAGAACCTTTTACTACCTTCTATCCTAGCATGTAATAGTATGACCATGACAGTGTCATATAATTGTGACTGATGTGTGACAATTTGTGATAGTGACATATGATATTATGCTAAACTCTAACTTTTGTTCCTAGAAAATAAAAAATAGAAAATGAAAATAAATTAAAAAATAAAATAAGGAATAAAATAAAAAAAAGTCCAATATTTGCAATTCTGACAAGAGAATGGCCAGTGAAAGAGCCAAGATGGAAAACTGAAGAAACCAGACAGTAAGGCAAAGACAAAGGCCTAGTAGCAGATAGATAGATACTATAGCTCTATTGTTAAGATAGAGAACTCCACCTTCAAGTATAACAATCATTATACTTATCCAGATTTACTACTTATAGTTTTCTTGCCACAGGCCATGCCTATTATTGTAGCATAGATTCCTATTATAGTTTTAGAGTCTATGCATTACTATACTATGATATACTAAATCAATTGTAATTTGCCTCATGATATAGGTCTCTATTTATTAGCTAGGCTCAAATATATGATGCATACTATGTACAATACTAAGCTAATCAGCAGCTCTTGGAATGATTCTGTGGATTACCTAAGATATTTCATGTACTTTAAGGCTAGAAAGCCAAATCTAGTGCTAATAAAAGAATAGCTTTCTGATTATGATCCAGACTACATAATTAAAAGACATCAGCAGAGACCTTGTTAACAGCTAGATTGAGCATTTGAATTTGGTATTCTTGAAGAGGCCAGAGCCATCTCATATATGGTTTCTAATATGCCTCAAGAATTCAAGACCAGAGAACTCTACAACAGTCATTTTACTGCTTCTTCAATCCACTAAACTTGTGACTATTTGATACAGCACCAGTTAGTCATATTAGTCACAGATAAAAACCTAGGTTGTATAGTAGCTCCAAAGATCTGGATTATTGATAAAACAATTTGCCTTCTCTTATTTTAAAAGGACTATGAGTGCAATGATATCAAATAGGCTGCTGTTTTGATGAGAAATAAAATAAAAGCAGTACAAAAACTCACTGATCTTGCTGAAAGTAGTGTTTACTATAATATTTCCACACAACTTTGGACTTTTTCAGAGTTAGATACTGAATCCATTAGATGAAAATATTTGGAAACTTCCTAAGTTCTATGTGATTTCTAAAATTCACAAGATGTCAGTGTTTACATAACCCATCTTACCATATTACTCTATAGTCCAAGAATCTACAGGAAATTTTGTGTTTGAAATATTCAAGGGGATCATCAAAACAAAACAAGAGATTATTTATAGATCTAAGAACTTGGCCCTTAAGCTACATAGTTTAAAATTGTTATTTCTAGTGAAGTTTGATACCAGAGAGATGAAAAGATTATACTTTGTTTCAGGAAATGTAGTAGCATTCTACTCTAATGTAAATATTCAAAAAGCTCATCAGATTGCTTCTAACCATTTTATTGATTACTGTGGCTCTTTTAGAGGAGAATTTGATCTTGATTGTGTTGAATGTGATATTGCTGAGATATGCATGTTTAGAGAGATCCTTTCCATTGCTAACAATAATTTTCTGTGTTATTTTGATGGAAAAATCTATTAGCAAGTCAAAAGACTTGCTATGGGAGTAAATTCTAGCCCAGATCTTGGAAATCTGTATGAATACTTCTTTGGAGATAGAGTAAGTGTTCACTCACATCCTGACATACCTTTCTATGGAAGATATATTGATGATTGTCTTAGACTTGTTTATACTAAGGATAAGCAGAGTGTGAAAAGCCTTCTTGAGAACTTGGTTAGATTTAATAACTGCATAATAGAATAATCAGCTTCAGACAGTTATATAATCTTCCTGGATATGACACTATTCTTTGATAAGAACAAGTCACTGCAATAATAACTATACAGAAAACTACTAAACCATTTTGAATGTATTTCCTGGATTCTAGCTCACCCTATCTATGTAAAAAAAGAGACTTTTTTGAGCAAATTGAGTTGGATAGCTATATTAAGCTTACATTATGATACATATATGAATATATGTAGAGAAGTAGCAGATATTTACATTATGTGAGGTTATTTCCTCATGTTGATCACTTCTTAGCTTTAAGAAAACAACTCTTCATGCTGGGATGCTTTTCTTAGTAATAATGAACAAATAAAAGTAAATGTGCTTGTTTTCAAGAGTGAATACAATATATCTTCAATATTTAGTTATTAGTAGAATAAATGAAGTATGAGTGGATAGAAGCTCTGCAAACACTGTTTTTCATCAATAGACTAGCTAACTTATATCTTGGCATTGCTGGAATATAAACTAAGCTGACACATTCTTCTCTAATTTAGTTGGTGAATCACAGCCAAAGATTGTAGTTTGCCAATAATTAGGTTGGAAAAAAACTATACAGTCAGTACTTATAGTTGAATAAACTCAGACTTTTAGATTAGCAAGTTCTTGTTGCTAAGAACAAAACACAATAGCTTACTGATCTAACTATCTTATAGAAGTATGTTATTTTAGGAAAAAAATATTATTAAGCAGTTAAAGAAATGAAAGTATAACAGCCTTTCTTGCTTAACTAGTGGGTTATTTATAAGGATACCAAATCAATATGCAAAAGTTGAAAAACTATCAAAAGATCTCTCTTACCATTCATATTATCATAAATTCAAAATCTTATTGCAAAGCATATACACTCCTCTACCCTTAACTGCTCACATACCTGCCCCATATTTTGTTATGTTATCAACATCTACATATTGTCAATCTAGCCTTCCTAAAAACACACTAGCTCCTAATCAATTTAATGATTTCCAAAATAAAGAGATAGATATTGAATATTAAAATAGCTCTAAAAATTCACCTTTGTTCTCTAATCTAACATTATTTCTCCATTTGTTCTGAGTATAGTCTAATAGTCGTATTCTAGCCTATATTATCAAATAAAAATATATCACACTTGAATAGGACTAATAAGAGAAAATATATATATTACTGACACATCTATATTAAATGCTGTCTTATACTATTACTAGGAGTCAGTCACTCATATGATGTATAAAGAATGGCTAACCTAAAAAGCTACTAATCACTCTATATTCAACTAATTCTCTGACTCTGATCTCTGAGACTAACTTAGTAGCTATTATAATCAATCTCTCATATCTTTAATATGGCTAGCTTATGGACTATAGGTATTGGGATTACTTCTTTATGACTCAATAATTGGCTATGCCACATGTTGTCTCAGTCAGTGTCTCATATAGTAGGCAAGACTTTCTCATGTTTTCCTCATATATAATATATGGACTGCTCATGGTCTTTAGGTATATATAGCTGTAGATACACTCTTGTATCCTTATACTTTAGCAATTAATTATCTCTTTACTTCTTTCCTCAAGTCTTGCCTAAGTTGCAACCTAAGCCTAGCTTAAGATTATAATAGTAGCAGAACTAATGACAAATCACTTTTGAAAGTGGTCAGCAAATTGCCTCAGACTCAAGTATAGCTACTTACCTAGTACTTATGAACAATGCTTATTAATTAATTTTGCACTGGTTTTGGAAGAATTATTTAATTGTTTTAAACAAAGTAGATGTTAGTGAAAATTCAAAAGATGGAAAAATTACAACTAACCTCTTATATTAAACAACTAAGACAGAGCAAGTGGCACTTGAGGCTATAAGAAAGCTTCTTCAAAGTTCCACTTGTGACTGGGTATCAAACAAACAATGTATAACAGTCATACATATAATACAAGGAAAAAAGACTTACTTTTTGCTTTGCCAACTAGCAGTGAAAAGTCAATAGTTCTAATACTAGCTACTATATTAGGAAGTGGAAAGACCTTTCTTGTTGTTATACTTCTGATATCACTTCTTGAGGATTGGAAATAGTAGCTCAAGTCCTTAAATATAAGATATAGTATTTTTCAATGAGAAATATATATATTTCCTGATTCTTCAATTGTTCTTGCAACTATTAATTTAGCAATCAAATATGATTTGTTGGAATGTATTGGAAATACTTATACACATGAAAGCTTCAAAGAGGTTACAATTGATGAAGTTCATAATATTTTAGTATCTTGCAAGTTTTGGAACTGTATACAATCAGTATAACAACTCTAAACCCTATATTTTCTAGTGATATCAATGTTTGGAACCCTTCCAACTCAGATGGAGGACCCTTTAATCTTGGTACTATGTTAAAATAATCCAATGCTCTCCAAAGACATATTTAATAGATCATCTATTTACAGAATCTTAGTCTAAGAGAAAGAGGACTAGTATTTGTTACTAGTGTCAATGATGGGCTATTATTAGCAAAAGGTCTTCAATGCAAGTTTTACTATGCAGATAATAGGCTGTATGTACCTTTAAGTAATATTAAAGAAAGAAGAATCTTAGAAAAAGAGTTGATTGGTTCTAACTTGGCTATATTAAATATTCAGAGTGATATTTTGAAGAGATGGAGAGAAGGTACTGAAGAAAATAACAAGATATTAGTATCAACAACTGCTTTTTCCACATAAAATAACTATCCTGGAGTATATATTATAATCTTGGCTACAACTGTTATAACTTAAGGCTCAAGAGTTAAAACCAAAAGTTAAACCTTAGATTGGGTTAATCACAAGAGAACTCAATGGAGTTCCTAGTACAATGCATCTATCTTATATACTATCCTTGTTAGTTCTTATTTACTACTATGCCTAACCTATCCTAAAGACCATATGTAAATTTTGAGGCCAATATATGTTAAGCATATTGTATAAAATTATTGTTCTAAAAGCTTCTACCATCTTCTCTTGTAACTACATGACTGTGTGACTGTGACATTATGCTAAGCCCTAACCCTAAATAAAGAGGAACAAAAATAAAAACAAAATAAAAAGAAAAATAAGATAAATTTCAACATTCACAACTCTAATAATACCCTTTAACATAAGTACTGTGCTTTAAAAAATAGGAAGAGTAGGAAGAGATGGAAAGTTAGCTAAGTGCTATATCATTCCAGCAATAAATCTCTTACCTTAGCAGTCTATTGATGATCCCTAGGATTTAAAGAGCCAGAAAACAATGTATAACATAATCTGGATATTAAAAGAGTATATCCAACTTTGCTTCATATGCTATGTTAATAAGAATGAGGCCATTACATATCTTGCAGACTTACAAAATCAGATATACAGTCAATGCCATAATAATATCCAACTAACTTCCCTGGCTTTTAGAAATCCAAATCAGTTATATAAAAAAGATACTAAATATAGCAAACCTACATAATCTACTGGCAAACCCCTTTATTCCATATTGGCTACATATTCTATTTCTCAAAAACAATATACAGCTAAAAACCAAACATCTTTGACCTATATAAGATTATTTTTTAAATAATGCATCGATGCTACTGTTCTTTCCAATAATTGTCAAAAATTCCTTATATATATCTCTGACAATTTCCTTTCTGAGCTCTCTCAATGTTTCAAGAATCTCTTTATAAAACAGGCTAGAATTGTCAAGAAAAAGAAAGTTGAGACTGAATTTGATAAAGAGGACTATATATGGTAAGTTTGAGGAGAGCAATTTATGGAAAATAGACTGTGTGTATGGTAGAAAAACACTCTATTACAAGTGATCATATAGCTAACTGATGTACTCACATTAATTTTTACTATTTTCTTCAATAAGAAAAAACATATGCTATATCTCTCATACCCATGGCCCAATATGTACTTTCTATCATGTTCCACAGATTGATAATGATCTACATGAATAGATCTTATAGGAAGCATCAGCATTCTATAAGTATCCTTATCCTAATCAGATATTACCTCTTGTCTTTGCTGTATTCCATCACTTCATCACTCATTATTATGTAAAGGCCTTCTTTGAGGTATACTAGCTTACTGAAATTCATTATGCAAACTGGCTGTGCAATATACCAATTGTAAAAATATAACTGAATACAAACACTTATCATATACAAGTGAATTAAATTTTCATTGATAACTGAAAACAGAAGAATAGTTAGTGTAATATACAGAGTATGTGAAAAAGTATACTCACTCATTTTCAGTACTGCCTTAGTTAATAACAAAAGCACATAAGTCAAATATACTAGGTTGATAAAGATAATAATAAGTATAAGTAATATATTCAAACAGCTGCCTCACTGGCTTGTTGTCAAGTGTAACCATACCAACTCAAGGCCAGGTGTGTCTAACATGCACCAATTATATGTTAAAAATGACTATCTATAGCTCTGGAGAATTCCCAAGTCAATTATATATAAGGCCGAGGCTAGTAGTGGCTAGTAGCAAAGTAAGAAGATAATGATAATACAGGCATAGGGAAATGATGCTTATGTAATTAATGGCAACATCTGTCAATTCATTATCTAAGCTGGCTGTGTAATTAGCCTATTGAAAAAAAGTAAGACAAATACAATATGAGTTATACTGTAGTTTATCAACATCTCTTGGCTCTATTATTACAACTTGAAGACTTTAGAGTGGGTCAATAAGAAAAACCTTGTATTAGGGTTAACACAAGAAAACTTGATAGAGAGCTCTTTATAAAGTAGTCTACCTTATATACCTATCCACATGGTCCATGCTAGTTACTGTGCACCCTACCCTAAAGTATTATGTGTAAAACATGAGGTCAACATGTGGTGTACATGTTGTATGATATTACTTCTTCTATGCATCATGTGACTTGTGACTGTTACTGTTACCATATCATCTGATGTGCCTGAGTGATGTTGTCACTAACCCTAATCCCAAGTTCTAAAAATAGAAAAATGAAAATAAGAATAAGAAAATAAGAAAAAGCTAAGTCTACTTTCTGCAATCTTGACATCTATAGTGGTTGTATATAGATGAACACTAATGCTTGAAATATACAGATTAGTAAAAATTTCCTTCATGACTGAAAACAAAAGAATAGTGAGTATAATATATAGAGTATGTGAGAAAGTATACATATACAAAAGCTTACTCACTACTACCTTATATAGCTCTATGTATATGATTACCATATTATGAGACATCATCCATCTATTATTTCCATAACAAATATTAAATAGTAATTCATTCAATATACTTAGTAACTTTACTAAGGCTATCATAAATTATCCAAAGCATAAATATGAAAGTACAGGCACCAAAAGTGGTTGAGAACTCTTCTCATAGTCTTTGAGAGGCTTGATGTTATAGTGTACTTGAACACTAATATCTTATATATATATATATATATATTTTCTTAATTTAATATTTCTTTTCTTTTTTCTTTTATTTTATTTGACAATAAAGAGGCATGTGACTGTAGTCACATGATATGTCACATAATGTGAAGTCATAAGCCTAGACTTTGAGAGAAAGAACTAGAAAGATAATATCAGAGCATATATATATAGCATAGTGTTCTTATAAAAGACATAAGATTAATATATGGTAGAAGCATAAACTACACATGGACATTAGGGTAGGACTATTTATTGTTAGCATGGACCATGAAGACTTTGTATAAATAGTATAGAAATGTATCAGAAACTTCTTGTTGAGTTCTCTTATGATTCCTACTTAATATTCTATTGAAAGATTTACTTATTGTGCTACTATTAGTCTTTGTAATTAGTGGTTGCCACAACACTTGACTTATTATGATTGATAGTTGTTAGACAAATAAATCCAATATTATAATCAATATGACAAACATAGTTTGTAAACTACTAATAATACTAATCAGATTCTTAAGTCTATATGAAAAATAGAAACCATATATACCAATACAAGACCTGATACAAGTGCTGCATCCTAAAAGCCAATAGTAGAGTGAGGTTAGTGCAAATGATAAAATTGAGGTCAAATAGAATGTATCTTGCTAAGCCATACTCTAAGTGATGGCATACATATATATAGAAAAATTCTGTAGTCCACAATGAGAAAACATCTGTGGTCCATCTTTATAACAAAGAAATTTTGTAGTTTAGATCTATAATTAGAAAATTCTGTGGTCCAGAAAGCTGTGGTCTCCTTATTATATTGTTATATAAGCTTTACTCTAATATCTATATATTAGCCATAAGTATACTATATATATACCATAAGGTAAACATGTTATTAATATGTATTTTGATGTCATCTTTCTAGCTTCTTCTCCTATATTCTAAATATATGACATCATATCATGTGATATGTCATTTGACCACAGTCATGTGTCTTTTTATCATTCAAGGAAATAAAAGAAAAATCAAAGACAAGAAAATAGATAAAAAGAAAAAGAAATCAAAATAAAATATAAGAGCTCAAGTATACCATGATGGTAATCATTTAGAGCAGAGATTATTTGAGAAGAAAGAAAGAAGGAGAAGGTCAAGATATAAGAGTAGATAATCTAAGACTGCCAGATAAATAATATTTTAAGATCCTAGGAACAAGATTCTGTTCTGCTGTTAGTGAAACTGAGTGAAGTTTGCAGAAATATACAGAGTTTCATAATCTTTAGAAGAATATAAGCATATATTACAGAGTCTAATATATTGAATACAACTGTCATATACCTATCTGACTACATTATAAATAATGCCTTCCTAACATCCAATTCACTCAGAACATCTGTGAAAGAGAGTATTTTTCTTCCTAGTCTGCTTATCTTCTTCCAGTATAGATCTACATTGTTTCTTTTCATGTCCAATCACTCCATTACTGATCACATAGTTCTGTATGATCTTCATGGAACTCTGGACTCAATTTCTAAGAATCTTAGTATATCTAGAGTAGTTACCTGTCTTTTCCAATTCTTGGATAGTCTTAGTATCAGTATTTAAGATATGATATGCAGATATTCTGTAGCTTCTTAGCTTGAAAATCAACTAACATAGTATACTGTTCTGAATACCCATACTTGAAAGTCTGACTTTCTCCACATTCCTTTTCCTGGTAATATCCTCTTTTCAAATATGATTATCATAACATATTGAAACACAGTGCATCTACTGAAGTCAAGATCATCTAGAATTTGCATCTACATGCATTGGGTAATGTTCCCATACTCTTCTGATGTCTTCTGTAATTTTCCCAGAGATAATTTTATCTTCTGGATGTATTTCTTACTATCACAAAATAAACTACTTACTTGTTTGTGATATCTAAACCTTAAGTGCACTTTCAGAGGT
This sequence comes from Leucocoprinus gongylophorus, assembly GCA_022457215.2. Classification (NCBI taxonomy): domain Eukaryota; kingdom Fungi; phylum Basidiomycota; class Agaricomycetes; order Agaricales; family Agaricaceae; genus Leucocoprinus; species Leucocoprinus gongylophorus. The sequence goes on along the minus strand of JAJOHK020000357.1, from coordinate 14,803 downwards.
TTAGGAGTGATTCAGAAGTTCAATAATAATGACAATAATAGGAAAAATTAATATAGATATGAATCATAATAAGAAATAATAATTGATGTTATTAAGTTTAAGATTTAATCTTTAAACATAGAAGTATTTATACAAAATAGTGATGGTCTGTATACAAGCTATTTCCATCACATGATCAAAACCCATATCTGGTAGGGCTGTTATCTGTCATGGCAAATGTCAGAATTATGTTACTATATTGATATACTTGTATTTATATAAATACTAATCTTCATATAATATATGATATATTATTAGAAACTATTTGATGAGTGTTTTCCAATGCAACTTTGATTGTGAGAATCCATATAGTCATTTTTGTGATCATAGCCAATGAAACTTGTAGTTACTGATAGTCTGATATCTTAGTAATCTATTGTTACTTTTTATTTGAGGCTTTCCAGTACAACTTAGTTTGTGAAAATCAGTTTACTAGTTGTAGAGATACAAGCTGAATGAAGTTTGTAACACTTTTGTTATAAGATGTTATATTCTGTGTTCTATGCACATCTGTCCTGATCTATAAGTAACTCATGCTCCCTTATTAACACTTCTCAACCTCCTCTGATATGGATCACATCTCTCCATTCTATCTCAGATGTCCTTACTAATCTAAGTTAATTCCATAGACTTCTATCTTCTAATATCCAAAGATCACTGGAAATTAAGGTAACTCACTTAGTAGTTATATTTCAGACAGCTACCCTAGATATACTAACTAGTATATAATCTGGTAATTTATATTATAGTAGTTATTCTGAAAATTAACTAAAACTAGTACACTTTTTCTAGTGTTACTAATAACACATCTTACTACTTTCTAGTGGTTTTCTATTCCCTAAGTCTCTAAGTTCCATTCTGAAAATATACAACTCATGTAAATAGTAGAGGCACAGCATACAAGCTAAAGCTAAAGATCATTCCAATCTATCTTCCATATTCTTGGACAACACATAATTACTTGTTCTTGACTTCCAAGATGCCCTGCCAGATCCCAGATAGCAAGTGAACTATATCTAACATAAGACAACTTAGTGCACTATTGATTGTTTTAATTAGTAGTTGCCACAATAACATTTATCTAATAACAACCTACTTTCAAAAGAACTTAAGAGAGTAGAATGAGATTTCTCAAGATAGCTACTGCCAGAACCAAATACAGTGAACTTGCTCCTTTTCTGTTTATCTTCTCTTATTTAAGTCTCTCTTATTTCTTATTCCAACTCTTTTCTTATTTTTAGACTTAGTAAAGGAGAAACAAGATAACATCATAGTAACATGACAAGGTGTGATGACTGTCATAGGTCTGTAACACATGTCACATCCTCAGTCACAACATCATGTGATATGTTAAAAGGGTAATATCATACATTATAAAAAGATAATAACTCTATCTATATAAACTTAAAACATTTAGGATAGGCTAAATGTAGATGCTCACAGATTATGCACTAGAGATATATAAAGTAAACACACCTATACTAAGTACTCTACTGAGTTCTTTTATGCTAAATAATATAAGTTTCCTCTTTTGACTAAACACTTAGTCTTAAGTCATAATAGCTACTATTTTAAATATCCTATTGTTCATTGCAATCTAGTGAGAAAATGCTAAGCTAATATAAAATAATAGCATACAGATAGTCAGAAATATGATCAGGATAATCTAGAATATTACCTGAAAAGATAGAGTATATTTGATAGCAATAAAGGAATTGTAAGCAACAATATAAAGTATTAGCCATAACGGCAGTATGCAAATGTGGAGTTCAAGGTTGATGATAGCAAATTCTGTAGACTATGTAACAAGATTTGATAGTGCTAGGAGGTAAAGAAGTATATTGTGAAGTCTACAGAGTTTGTGGTTGAGGAATCTAAATATGATGAAAAGTCAGATCCCCTTACAGAATATCTGTGATAAAAGCATTTAAAATGTCAGCCAGGTAAGAAAGATAGTAGACTTCAAAACAGTAGACTTAGTTTCTTTTTCTTTTCTTTTTCTTTATTTAAACTTAGTTAAGAGATAGTAATATGATGTCACACATAACTGTCATAATATTTACAAAACATAACAAAAAATATAGAAGACTCTGGAAAAATAACATTATAATGGTATGGTTATAGTATATTTGTCATAATTAAAGATAATAGACTTAAATTATTTTCATTTCTATTTTCATTTATCTCTACACAAGTCACAGATTATATGACACAGTTACAAGTCATAATCACATATCATACAAAATATCATAAAAGGTCCTAGAACAATGATATTATATAGTATATATTATACATGTTGATCTTAAAGTAATACATACTCTTTAGAGTAGGCTAGGTTTAGTATAGCATGGACCATGAGCTCAGTGTATATAAAATGGACAAATTGTACTTAGGAACTTCATTAAGTTCTTTTGTATTAACCTTAATATAAGATTCTTCAAACTTCACTCTATAAGTTTTAAGTTATAACAATATTAGCCTTATGTAAACTATATAGTCTTTAGGGTAAATTAAATGTAGTTATGTATAGACTATTGTCTAAGATATATAAGAAACTCGATTGAGTTTTCTTGTATTAATACAATAGAGAGAAATAGTAATAAAAGACAAAGCTGTACTTGATAGGGATTATTAGCAAAGAATGGCAGAGTTGACTAGATGAACTTCTATTCTTGAGTTATCTTAACTTGTAATTGCTACAAATAGACAAGGGTTTACATAATAGGGATAGAAATTTGAAAAAAATAAAATAAAATAAACAATTTATTATATGGAATGCAATGGCAGTCTGTGGTAGCTACTTCATAACTATATATATAGAGCCTAGCTATAGGAAAATAAAATAAAAGGAAACAAAGAAAATAAAATTAAAAAGTAAAAAAAGAATAATTATTATAATACTAGCAGAAAAGAATGCTTAGCTACATGATGCCTTCATGAAAAGCAAAAGTACCTAGGTTGAATTCAAGAAAAACCATAAACTGATTGAGTATATCTCTCATCAGATTCCAATATTTATTGAACCTCTTACAGTCATAGAGAATATGATCCATATGGATAACTAAAATTTTTACTTAGAAAGAACCATATACAAAATTCTCTGATAGAAGCATGATTAGTAATAGTATAAGTGGCTCTAGCAGAGAGTGAATTAGAATGACTGAAGTGCTTGATCCAAGGACCTCCTTTGATATACAATGGTATGATCAAGTGAAGTTTATCATCTATAAAATGTTTTTCTTTGAAGTCAGATACTTAAAATATTATCTACCAGTTTTTTATGATATTGTTATATTCTTCTTTTGAAGTCCCACAACATTTTTCAAGGAAATAATGAGATGAGGTTGAATTGCTTCATATTCTTGTCAACCATTATATGAAGATGCCAATTATTATTGCTTGGACACTTCCAGAATTCAATGAAATTGGAGAAATATTTATTGAAAAATAATCTAATGTCCTTTGAAATAGCAATCAATTGTTGTTGATATAGATAGACATAGGAATCAAAGATTATTTATGCTGCATAAATAGTGTTATTTATAACAATGATGTGGGAAGTCTCAGGAACTTGGATAGCTTAGCTAATTCCATACCTAATAGCAAATAATTTGGCTTCTGTTGTGGTGACATCAATAGTATAATGAAATATCTTCCTAATAGGATTGTAATATGAGCAATTGAGATAGTGACATTATTTCTGATACCAGTATCAGAGATAATGACTTTATTGGGATTTAATGATGTGTTAAGTACTATTTTATCAAGTTTGCAGTAGTAAGCAGCTTTGCTTTCTTTATTTTTGTGATCTGCTTTATAAAATGAAAAACAACTAGGAAAAATTCTCTATTTAAAGAGTTCAAAGATGGAAAAATAACATTGGGATGATTATTGATATTTATAATAAAACTCTTGATTTTTAGCCATTGTTTGGATATCATGTACTCCAAAGAAAGATGATAAAGTCATGATTCATTGGCATGTATTCTTTCAAAAAGAGATGATTAGTTAGCAAGGTAGACAATCTAAGTTTATTTCTTCCACTGAGTTTTTGAATATGAAGGTAAATGGGAATTAAACTGGCAATGGCTTCAATATCTCATATAGAAGAGGTGCAAAATATATTTAAAATTCATAAAGTAGCTCTATGTTGCATTTCATTGAGCACTTTGAAAGAGAAAGCTAATAGTTTTTGTTGTAGTGTCATAGAGAGAAGCTATAAAGAGTAATAAGGAGAACATATATTCTGTAAAGAAGGCATTTTTAATGGAGAAGATGACATCAAGTGAAATTTCCTAGTATTTTCATGCATTTGACTGTTGACAGTATCTTGTTGAAATAGAATTTGATGTTTTGTCAAAATAAAAGCTTTTTATTGAAAATAAACCCAAGATATCTCTAGGTATCTTTAGGATAAAGAATAAGTTCTTCAATATAGCTAAGATCTAGAGAAGGAGGTTAAAAAAGCCCATGCAATCTGGAAAAATGAAAAACTTCAGATTTCCTGTGTTCTATAACTAGTCTGAACTGATTCAGTAAGGAAGAAATGATATTGTAACTACAAAAAGCAAAAAGTTCATTTTTTCAAAAGATTTTTCTTGAGATATGAAACAACTATTATGTACAAAGAAAAGAAATGAGACTGAGATTTTTAAATTTTTTGCTCTTTTTTCAAAAATATGAAAAATAAGTGAGAGATAGAGAACAGAAAGAATTGGAAATAGAGTAGAATCTTGTTCCATACTATATCAACATTGAAAAATGGAGAAACAAGATTGTTTCATAGATACTGCATTTTACTACTAACTAAATAGTCAGAAAAAAAAAAGAAGATTTTTGAATCAAACCTGACTTTGTTCAATATAAGAGAAAGGAGTCAATGATTAAGCAATAGGAAGAACTCAGTCATATCAAAGGCTAAGATACTTGTTTGTAGATTTTTAACCCACTCTGAGCAAAATAGGTAAGTTACAAAAATGTCTGTATCTATAGTTGAGTGTTGTTTAAGTCTTTCAAGTTGATTAGAATGAACAAAACTTTTAGAAATTGATTGGAATTGAAGTCTTTCTCCAATGACTTTTTTAATTAGTTTTCATAATGTGTTCAAGAGAACAATAGGGCAGAACATTTTAGGAGAATTATAAGAAGTATTATTCAGCTTTGGAATGATGATTGATAACAATGATTTGAAGTGTAATAGCCAGTGTTCTAAGTTGATACATATATTAGCAATGTTAACTATGTTATTAAGATATATAGTATTTTTGATGACAGCTTTGAAATGCTTTCATGAAATCCTATCTGGACCAGGAATAGATGAATTATTACATTTATCAATAGCACTTCTGAATTCCTCATTTGAGAAAAGTGGCCATTCCAACATTGGTTTTAAAGAGATCTTATCTAGAATGTTCAAATTGACTTGATAGTTTTGAGCTGAATTGAATGTTCAATGTAGGGCATACCAAAGACTATTGATTTCAATACATAGTCACCTATTATATTGCAATGTCTTGATAGACAGTAATTTTCACTTTTTGACCCAATTTATGAGGTCTCATAGTCTTTGATTTTTAGATGCAATTTCTTGAATTTTGTCATTGAAGAATAATTGTTTTGTCTTCTTCATAGTTCTTTTGAAGGCCTTTTAGTTCTAAATTTTCTTGGATAGTCTGTAATTTGCAAGTTTTGCCTGAGACTCTTCATTCTACCAGGCCTTGGATTGTTTAGTGATGTATTTCAAGTGTTTATACCAAATAAGATCTGAAATTCTTGCATATTCTTGAAATACAAGTTTAAGAGATTTCTTATCTAGTATATGCAAAGTGTTGATATTTCTAACATGATATTTCTAACAGCTTCAATAAGTTCTGATGTAAATTCTTTCTCTTCTTCACTGTTTTTGATAATGGTATGATGTTTGTCTTGAATGATATCTTCAGTGGTAAAGATATTGACCATTAATGAAGCATGATCATAAAGTTCAGAACAAATAATGTGATTGTCAATTTTCAAGGAATTGTGTCTAAGAAATATTGGGTAAATAACTGAATTTGTATCATTTGTGTTGTCTGAATGATGAGTGGGAACCTGGTCAATAGGCATGAGATTAAAAGAGTCTATAATGTTAAAAAGTAAATTTCTATGAATTAAATGGAAGAAATATAAAAGATTCCAATTAATACCCCTAATGTTGAAGTCATTAGCCATAACTAGTATATTTCAAACATTAGTATCAGTATTCTTGAAATACTTAAAAGCTGATTGATGATAATCTGAATAAATGTTGATTATGAAAAGAATACTGCCATTATTAAATAAAGAAAAACAATTAATGTCTTTGTAATTAAAAATATTCTTCCTCAAAGAGAAGTACATAGTAATGAAAAAAATGTTGATATAAGAGATAACTCTTGGATAATCATTATCACCAGATGAAAACCTAGAAAAGCAAGCCAACTGAGATGATTGGGAGCATCTACAACTCTGTCTTCTTTCTTGCTTGATGAACTTGGTATAGTATGAATGAATGACTATGGGGATTTCTGAATAAAAAAATTTCAAAGTCTACATTAGTTTTTAAAATGAAAGTTCTGTTCTTTTAAACAATCTGTGAGAAAATTCTGAGACTTTTTAAATACCATTCTTTGTTGAAATGATATCTCCAAAAAGGGCATATATTCAAGTCAGCTTGATGATCTTCTTTGCAATTCAAACACTTGAAGCTGTGAGAATATAGTTTATCTTGCTTAGTTTCTAGGCAAAAAGAGTTGGTCTTGAAGTTTGTTTTGTAGTACCAAGCAAAATAATAATGATGTTCAACCTTGTAAGATCTATTATACTTAATATATCTAAAGCCTTAGAATTGGCATGCAAATATTGTATGTTTCCACTTCCAACAATTTTTGTATTGGAAAACACCAGGATTCATGTTTATATTTTGTACAGTCATAATATAATTTCCAGAAACATCTGTTAATAAGGCTCTTAGCTTTCATGCCACTTTGAACATTCCATATATTTATCCAAATAATCATTATGTTAGATTTTGGCAGTATCTTGATAACTCATGGTTTTGATGCAAGAATAACATTATTGAAGATGTGAGTAAACTTAATAATAATAGACGTGACATTACTAAAATTAATTGGAGTATTAGTATTTTCTATTATGTATAGAATATCTATAATCTTGAGATAGGATTTGAATTGGAGTAGATGAGATAATATAATATTCTTGAATGGAATAGCATCAATGTTTTTGATATATTATTTATGACACTAAGATTAGATGGGAAAATGACCTTGTTCATTATAATGAGTCCTTAGTAGTTATTTCAGGTAACATCAGCTAGAACATCAGATTTAATATTCTTTAGTACTCTGTTAATATTAGCAATATGTTGTTAGAGTTGAAGACAGTGAATGCTAACTATTTTTCTTTTTCTTTTTTCTTTTTATCTCCATTTTTTTCTTCTTTATTTTGGGAACTTAGGGTTAGGATCAGTGTGACATCACACATCAGTTACATATCACATGATGCTGTCACAGTCACAGTCACATGTCACATGTCACATTGGAAGAATGATGTTATACTGCATGTATAATATATACTGACCTTAAGAGAAATACATAGCTGTTTAGGGTAGGCTAGAAGTAGAGTAGCACAAACTATGAGGTTTCAGTATATAAGGTAGACAACCCTGTACAGAGTCCTATATTGAGTTCTCTTGTGCAAACTCTAAACAAGGTTTCTTTTCTTGATTCACTCTAAGGTCTTAAGATTATAACATATGTTTGCTAGAAGACAATATAAACTTAGAAATATTATCATTACCCATAGGTATAATAACTTGTCTTCTAGACAGCCCTTTATTTGTCATGTTAAAATAGGGTTTCTCTTTCTTAGATTTATTGTTTTATGAATTTTCTTAATTTTCTTCAAAGAAAGTTCAGGGAATATGTTCTTGATTTTAAGGACCTTCTTGATATTAGCAGACAATGCTTGTGTCTATGATTTCTTGTTCCTGCTATTGTCCTTTTCAATAAGCTTTGTATCTTTGCTTTGATGGTATTTTAAATTTGCCAAATTGCTTTTAGAAAGCCTAGAAAAGACTAGAAATAGTAGTAAAATAGAAACTTCTGCTAAAATAGAGGCCTAGCTTTTTTTTCTGATTTCTTTTTGGGACTGTCTAGAATATTACTCTTGTTAAATTGAGAGATGACACATTGATGAAAAGTTAAACTTCTATTTTTATCTTCAGTCTATCCCAACCTCTCTTATAAATGGAGGAGATTAGAGTTCAAGTGTCTTGGCTAAAACCTACAATATATAGGTTATCAATATTATCTTCTGAAATCTCAATGTTTTTGACATATTCAGCAATTCTCAATAGTGAAATCACAATATTAGCATTGTTGATTGCAACAAATTTATTAGATCTGGAAAGGAAAATTAATTGAGCCTGACCTTTCTATAAACTAGGTATGCCAAGTTGATTGAGTCTGTATTGGATGGTTGATGTTTCAATATCTTAAAGAAAGCATGAGTTAATGCTATAGTTAATTATACTCTCCATGTTTGGAACACATGTAGGTTTAAAAGATATAGTATGGTTGAGATTGGAATTAGTGTAGAATAGTTGAAAGTTCAAAGGTAAGTTTACCTATTCAGCTCAGGTAGGATCATTGCTTTGTTGCTCCATCCTAGCATAGTATGTGATAGATAAAGCCATAAAATAGGTGGAAGATATACTAGAACTGTTAAAGCTTGATATAGCAGACCTTCCTCTTAGAGCATCCATATTAATGTCCTCATAAATAGTATTGGTAACCATATAGTTTATAGTAGATAATGTATGAGTAGGAGTACTTTTATCCACTAATTCTTTTTGGGCACTACTATACAAGATAGTAGTAAGAGGAAAAGAAGTAATTGATAATAAAAAGTTTTAGTATTTGGGTAAATAAGAGGTATTTAATATATGATAATAAACATATAATGAAGTTATATCAAAGTCCAATCTATGAGTGTTGATGTTTTCTATAGCAAATAACTTCCATTGTAAATTTTACTGTTATTCAAATCTGGTTTCTGTCTATATCTCACTGTAAATCAAATAAATTAAATATTTGCCCATTTAATAGAATAGATAGAAATACTAAACTTATCTAAAATAAAGGGTTCTTTAGTAGTCTTAGACTACTTCCACTAATGTATTCAAATATTGAAGATATCCTCCAAATATTTAAAGACTAATAGATATACTGTAAATTCTGAATCTCATAATTGGCTATCCTTGTCACCAAACTCTATTATCAATAGTAATATGCTCATATCTCTATCAATACTCAATATTTCAAACTTCATTCTCATTGTCTGAGATTGCAACCAAGTAACAAGGAATAGTACAATATATAAGCTAAACCCAAGGTTGTTCTCAAGATCTATACTCCATACTTTATATATAAGTTTATATACTTCATTCATTCTCTATACTATTCCTTGCTGTCATATGTTAAGTCCACCCATCTAGAAAACATGTTCCCATGGCAGTGATGTCTTTCCAACATGTCTAATGAAAGCTTGAGGATAACAAAAACTTTGTCTTTAACCCAGTTCTAATAAAAGGTTTTTGAGAGATATTGAAAGAGAGTAACTATAAGAGAATCTTCTATTTTGCCTAAACTTCAGTCTATAACATCTGCCCAAGCCTGAGTCAAACCCATAGCCCTCTTATTTCCAGAGTCTTATACTGATGTCCTATGTAACACTTCTATAAATGCCTACTTGCTCTCTCATAACTATTGATTCACCTCCTCCAGCTACTAACTAATAAGCTTCTACCATCTAGCAATATTTGACTGAGGTTCATGACCATACAGCATTATTATTCTATAGCTATATTACTAATTGTTCCATCTGACATTTCACTTAATTGGTATAAACTCCTAAGTACTTAGAGTATCTGTCACCTCTAAAAAACTCTAATCTGTTTTCTTAAGATTTCTCTAGAGATAAGTTGTGTATGTAGCATTATTAGATAATAACACTTAGGATTTCTCTGGAAGTAAGTTATGTATATAGTGCTTAGAACTTTCCTAGAGCTGTAATCTCTACTGAATCACTATGGTCTTCATTTAGTTGCTCTAATAGTAACTGTTATATGAAAGTTAAGAGCTAAAGGCTCCAGATACTATCAGGTCATATAGAAATGGTCTTCAATGACAGCCATTTTTCCTACAACACGTTCTCATAGTAGTAATGTAACTATTTTCTAGCTTTTTGAGTACTTAGTCTTCCATTGTCATATACTAACCAATGACATCTACCATCCATCCCAGATAACAACAAACATATCCAAATGTATCTACTCTCTTTCAGAACAGATCATGTTTTATTACAATCACCTATTACTCCATATACAAGAGCCTCTCCATTCAACATCAAATCACATGAAGTTTCAGTTGACAACACCACAGTATCTAACAGTAGTATACATAGTATATTATTATTATTATTAAAACCTCTTTTCCAGTATTTAAGAACAATAGTTACTATGTACAATTCCTCAGTTTGATAATCAACTTGAACTGTGCCATACTTGTGCTCTTCTATCTGAACTTTTCTTTATCTGAAAATTATAACCACACAATACATAGGCTAGATACAACATTATCTGTTAAAGCCAAGGTTATCTTATCTACATAGCACCCACTTCCAGCCTTCCTCTGTTACTTAATCAACTAAGTCCCCTTTTCATTCTGTTTTCTATGCTATCATGAATAATCTAGTGAATGCAATTTGTCTCTAACATCTGTAACAGATATACTCCTATCAAACTTGGTTTTCCATGGCAAGGTTCTCTTATCTAGTCTCTTTCAGTGTTTCAATACTAGAACTTGAAACCTTTACTTGGTGCTATATACTAAAATCTCTAAGCATCTTCTAACTATCTGACTTGTATATAAAACTAGTAGTTATACTATAATCTGCTAATCTAATAATTGACAAAAATAATTTTTATTAAACTTGATCTCTAATATTTAATAGTGACATATATTATAAGATGAGTGTGTGGACAGACTTTAGGGTTAGGGTTAGTGGACAGAAATAGGACAGTAGTAATTATTAGTCTGCAATAGAAGAAGAGTACATGACAGAGTCTAGAATGGTCTAGAAGGACTAACAGTCTTTCTGATCCTCACATAGGAAACACCTGCATTCATGAGTTGTATGTTCGATGATGAGCCTGCATATACCGCAATCCATAATATTGAATTGTTCCTGTAGGTGTTGGGCTATTTGATTATCAAGTTCTTGGGACTAGGAAAAGCTTCAAGGGAAATGACCCCAGCACTGAAGGAGGCCTTATCAGTGTTCATGGGTAATTATGATTCACAAGAGCAAAAGAAGCAAATCCTGGCACATCAGTCCAGAGTTTGAGATCCTCAAGAGTTTTATGCGTGCTTAGCATCATGTTCTCCATCTGGCTTATCAATACCGATCTGGAATGGAGTTCAAGTACCCGTATTAGACATTCATTTGATGTATTGAGCATGCTCTTGAGGCTGTGCACTTGACATACGATGTCGAGTAAGCAAGGAGTGGAGGTCAGGATGGAATAGGACAAGGATGGGCTATCTGCCATCAACAGACCATCTACTATCTAGTAGAGACACCTCGACCTTCCTTGAATCACACCTCACGAACCTTACAAAGTCAAAATAAGAGAAGGAGATTAGGCTAAGAGGAAGACTTTTCTTTGCATCTGATTGGATTGTATAAGCTTTATTGTTCTAGCTCCAAGTATGGTACATGGTCCATATATTGTGATTGGATAGTTCTGTCAATGATACACAAAGTCTTTGATACTGGAATATTTCCATCCTTATTAGAGCAACTGAACAGAGACATAAATAAAGATGCTAGCAGGAAAAAAAAGAAGATTAGGAAAAGAAAGAGGTAAGGTTCTTAGGTAGGAGAGATAAAAATAAGCTTTTTAGCAGTAGTATTTTCCTCAATATAAACTGAGACATCATTTGTTCTAGAATCTTCTACTCCATTCTTCCAAGTTTCATAATCAATATTGTGACTGATCACTTCTAATCCCAGCTCTAGTTTTTCTAAAAATAGAAAATAAAAAATAAAAATAAAAATAAAAGAAAAATTAAATTAAAAACTAAAAAATAAAGTCCACTTTTAACGATCTTGACACATGGTTTGCACTTGAAGGTGAAAGTCTGTAGAGTTGGCTCAGACATGCATAGAATGTAGAAACTCTATGTGATAAGCTCAGTAATGCAGACTTGTCTGAATGACCTTGGCCTCAACTTATGTGTTGTGCTTTCTACAAGCCATGTGGTCACAATTTTAGAGGATAGTCTTGTAAGGAGTTATAAGAAGAGAAATAAAGCATATTACTATTGATACCAGAGATTTAGCATCAACTTTAGTCAATTATCAGGCTAGCTATTACAAAGTAATTATTAGCCTTAAATACATAAAATAACAAAGGGAGTAACTAAAACAGATCTCTGAGCAAGTGTTTCAGTAGTGAAACACTACATAGGAGTTTAGATTTGGAGAGGGGAAAACTCTGCATAAAGTCCAAGTAAATTTGCAGAGTTTGAAGAAGGTAATTAGACAATGGAAGCAGATAAATATGACTACAGATTTTGACTTAAATAATGCAAAATAACCATGGACTTTTGATGAAATTAAGTCCATTATAAAGTACCAAGCCACTGACAGAGTTTTGGGCACAAATAAAGCCAAATAACCACAGATATTTGATATTATATTGAAGTCAAATATGTCTTAGACATGTTTCAGAGTTTGGAATATGACATCACTACCTTATATATAATATGACTTGGATATATATAAGGTTTGTTTTATCTTATAATGCATAAATACTACACCTTGTATATCTCATGTTTTATTAGCTAGTATCTCATATAGTAGTAGAAGTCTTTATATATTTTCTCTATATTCTCTTTATGTTTTTCTTATATTTTCCTCATTGTATACTTATGGATATCTTACAGTTTACTCATAGTTATTAGGTATATAGAGTAGTAGATACTAGCTTGTATCTTTATGCTTTACCAATTGATCATCTCTTCTCCCTTACTCAAGTTTTTGCCTAAGTTACAATCCATCATAGTATACTTGAAATCTTATATTTTATTTCAATTGTATTTTATTTTATTTTACTTTAATTCCTTTCTTAGTTAATGAAGAGGCATATGACTATGGTTATATGACATATCACATAATATATTTGAACACTATAAAAAGAACTAAAACAATAATATTAAGAAGTATGGTTATAATATATTTATAAGAAAACTAGCTCTTCAAAGACTTTTTTCTTTCATGTTTTTTTGGCTAATCCATATTCTGTGATTCTTGTCCACATCTATACTCATCTACTTATCTACTTTTCTATGCCCTAGACCTCTTTAAGTTATATACCAATACTTTTATCTACTTAGATATATTATCTAACTCCTTCTTTTAGTACACTCTTGCTCTTTTATAGTCTTTCAAAGTCTGTTAGTATTATCTACACTTATCTGCTCATCTACTTTCTTATGTTCTGGAAGCCCTGCTAAGTACTTTGGCTCTCTTCCAATTTGGTTTCTTTATTCTAAACTGTTTCTAGTTACTTAGGTATCATCATTCCCTACTTATGTATACAGAAATCTGATATATTAAAATGAACCTATTAATATATAGAGTAGTTGTTACCTTTAGAAATTCTTATTTTGCTCTCTTAGGATTTTCTAGAAGTGAGTGTATAGCTGAGTATTTCTTAGACAATAAACTTAGAATTTCCTAAATATTTGAAGTACTTTGCTTTTTTGCCCAGTTGTCCTAATAATATTCATTTTATGAACACTGTAAGAAGACCTATTATCTTACTAAAATTTGAGTCTGCAATACTGCCAAAGCTTATTATCAATCTTATAGATTTCTCATCTATCAAGTCTTCTACTACTATCCTACTGCAATACTATTAGAGCCTACTTCTACTACAACACTATAGATCTCTGTATACCTCTTCTAATCATTAACCCAATTTCTCTGACTACTAACCAATAAACTCTATTATCTAGCAATGCTTAAGATTGGTATATTGAAGTTTCTATCTATATAGCTTTATTATTCTGTAGTTAGATTATGAAATATTCTGTCTGATGTTCTACTTAATTAGAATAGACTCTTGTATTATAATTGTCATGATCTCTACCTTATGTTTTACAAATATTTGTCTTGTGTTCAATATGATTGGAACATATGTTGGGGTTCATTCATTTGTAACTCATATTTACTATGCCTTGCATTTGCCTTATATAGTAGTGGAGGTTTTTCTTATTGTTTCCCAAAGGACACTCTGCTTATTTCTCATGGTCATTAAGTATATATAATAGTAGATACAGATATGTATTCTTATCTTTACCAATTGATCATCTCTTTTATTCTTTCTCAAATCTTTGCCTAAGTTGCAACCTAAGCCAAACTTAGAATTATAATATTTGATAAAGCATTGTTAGGCTCACCTTGTAAGAGAAGAGTATATTGTGGTTAAGTTACTGAAATGTCATAATGGTTAGGCCATCAAAGAAACAGCAAAACAACATTTGTGATGAGACTATAGATAGAATAAGATAGACACAGATAATATTGTGGTAGATATCATAGACAGACAAAATAGACATACACAGATAAGAAGCTATAGGTATTGAGGTATTAGAAG
>JAJOHK020000356.1:0-28891 GCA_022457215.2 Leucocoprinus gongylophorus | reverse complement strand
ATGGGAATTCACTCGTTGGATTTATCCGCATTCATACTAGATTGGGCCCTCCATTGGTTGATCCGGCATTTGACGGACAGTTCGTCCATGCCCACACAAACGCAATGGATTATCCAGGAAACAAGTACGTAATGCAGACAATCAGATCAGAGTCATTGTTGACGAATACGTCAAGTGTCGATGGCGCGGACGTCCGTCCCCAAATCACATCAAGTCGAGACGCTCCTGGGAGTCGTTGTCCGGCATCATTTGTCCAATATCTATACTGTGCAACTCGCGAATGTCTGCACCTCTAAGGCGAATTTGAAGGTGTGTCCTCGACACTTCAGCGCGAGTTTCGTCTCATTTGCACGATAGCCGGTTATAGTAAATCGGTATCTACAAAACATACTACATCATCCACAGTTCTTTCAACTAGCAAGTGGCCTAGAGTCTGATTCACGCTTGTATATTATACGCCTCCTTCACACTCTTTTTGAACTACATCCATCAAACACATGCCAGATAACACAAGTCGAGCCTCTCCTACCGATCTATTACGGGACATTGGCCGAACCGGATCTTCTAATCTTGTCCATTTTTCAGCTTTTTGAGATCCAACGCAAAATTTCACTGGCGTCGCTGTTCAATCGTTGGTCTTCTTCAAGCGAGATCGCATGTTCCTCTCCTCTGGAGTGTATACAGAGCCTTGATCCTGCTCTCGTATTTCGTACCACGTTGCATTTTCCAAAATGGAGAAGGTTTCGAACAAAGATTATGGCGCGAGTAAATCATCACGATCGACAGCTATATGATCCTGTATTCCTGCTCCTTCTTTTACATTCCATATATTCTCAACATCCGCCTTCCACTCCATTCGGTTGGATTGAGCTGTTTAGAACAAACATAATAGGACTTTGCATCCTGACCATTTCTTCGAAAGACACTGCCATACGTTCCTTGGGCCTATCAATTCTCACTGGCCTATACAAATCCATTGAGGTTGGTCCTCGTCTCTTTTTGATCCCAAAATAACTCATGATCTGGATTGTAGAATTTTGTGTTCCAGGAAAAGGCACATGTTACCTATATCTTCAATCTTCTCCGAGATCTCTTGGGATTGTCGTCTTTCGATGATCCTCCTCGATTATCCTCGTACACTACCCTTGTTCTTGCTCATTCTCTGCGCGGTGTTTTTTATCCCTCTAATTTCATCTACCCCCTGACCGCACGGTTCCTCCTTCAAAGACCGGAGCTGGATCCTCGCGATGTTCCCATGCTTTATGTTATGTTGTACAGCAATGCAGACAATTGGAAAACAGAGAGAAGGTGGATGATACGATTCTTGGCTGATGGTATGGTTGGCTCTGGTGATTGGCGAATTTTAAAAAGGCGTCATGGTTGGGATCTTCTCGCGAGTCTTTTTCAATGCACTGGGTCGGATTTCGGATCACGTAAGGGGATCTTTGAGGTATGTGAAGCTTCTGCTGCGTTGTTTGCCCATTGAATGTGTTATCATTGATAGGTTTTGGCCAATCTGACGTGCAATGAACAAGCTCTAATGAATATGATCTTCCGATCTTCTTTCTTGGCGTGGCTAGAGATCCAGGTCCAGCAGCAACAAAATAACGACGAACAACTGCAATGGGCCAAAGTGTTGATTAATATCGTTCTCACCGCTGATCATCACAAACTCGACTCGATATCCAGAGGCTCTTGGCGGAACAGTGTTTATCGTTGCTTATCGATGCTACTCAGCAGGCGTAAGTCTTGTTTGGCTTGGTCCCTGATTTTGAAATTGATTGTTGCCGTTAGCAAATGGGTACAGGATTTTGTCCATTGTCGTCACTGTCATGTTCAAGCTGGGCCAGTCGTCCGATATGTCCAGTCCCATTATCGAAGAATGTGTCCAGCTGGCAGCTCAGGCTCTAAGAATTCTCGAAACTCAGTTGGATACAAGCGCGGTGCGCGAGACTAGCTCATGCCTCACATACGATGTCTTCCCTGGGCACTCTATTCATGAACCTTTGATGAATACGTACTCATATGCAGCATGGTTGTATTGTGTGACCCTGCTCTGGCGGATAACGATGGGACTAAAATACAAATCCTCCTCATGGGACGAACTTACCTGCAAGCTCCTTGCAACTCGATGGTTGACAGAGATGACGAACGAGGAAACATGTTGGATACAGAAACATGCTGCATCATTACAATGTGTCTATGCTAAATAAATCTATGGGAGCTGGTGCTATCAATGTAATGACATTTCCATTGAAAGATACTATCCTTACACCTGTAAGGGTAGCTGAGGATTGGCTGATCAGACTGAGGTTCTCCAGGCAAGTCTCCAGGAAATCCTGAGATATGACCTGCTCTTCATTCTTCTGCTTACCTTTCTATTTCAACTATTTCTAGCCATGTGAGTATATGTCAAGTGCTATTCAAAGTGCTATTCTTGCTTCAAGCAGATATCTGTGGTTAGTCATGTGGAAGAGAGTTGGGTCAAGTGTGGAAACTTATCATGGAATGGATGTAGTTATCTATGAGAGTGGGTAAAGTATCTGGGTTGCAAATCAAGCTAGGATGTTTAGCATATCCATATCACAGGTGACATGGATATTTGGACTTGTTTTTCACCATCTTCTATGGTGGAGATATCCCTTCTCAAACCCTATAGGTACTCAGTCTTCTATAGCAGAGTTTTCTTCTATCCAACTGGAACTCTTGTCAGTATTTAAGGCTGGTAGTTGTTGAAGCTGGTAGTTGTTGAAGATGGAACAATGTGTTGTCTCATTGGCTTCTATTTAGGATTAGGCCATATTTATGCTTGGACCTTAGACAACTAAGGTTTCACTCTCTTGTTGTTAGATATAGTATATATTTGAACTACTGGCCAATGTTTACCTCAGTCACATTCCATACTCTGGAAGCTTCTGAGATATTCACTGCTCTTTAGTAGTTATTCTGTAATAACTAGCCTAATAATTAACTAAAGTTGACATCAAACTCCAATATTGTTATAGACTGACTTCTGAGACTTCTGAAACATCTGTTTTCTGATTTCTAGTTAGGACTCTAACTATACATAGATGTACTTCCACATCCATGTTTGTTTACACACAGATCAACCTCTCATATTTCATCTCCTAGCAACTTATCACCTAAACTTCTGGTTGTTTTATATCCTAAAAACTATCTTTATAATGTCTTCTTAGTTATTTCTTACACTACTATTTCCTAGCCACAGTTCCAACTACAGACTTAGTATTTAAGACTAAGTAAATACTCTATAGTACTCAGTTAGGAAATTGACTAAGAACTGACCAAGTATCCACCAAGTTATAACATCTTCTCTCACTTCTCTGACTAAGATATTAATTAGTCCTCTCTGATATCTTGTTCTCTGAAGTTACAACTGTGCAACAGGCAATGGGAAAAACACATAAGTTGAGGCCAAGGTTATTATCTGAGATCATATTGCCTATTTATGGATAAGCCTACAAGCTTGATCCATAACCCAGGTATCTTTCCCAACTTTATATAATATCTGACATCTGCACTCTTCCCATTCTCTTCTGGTACAGATCACACTCTATTCCAATCATCCATCCATCCAAGAACCAAGCTCTGCATTTCTCATCAATCTCATAGAATTCTGAATAACAACTCCCACAGTGGCTAACAACCCAGAGTATACATAGTAGTAGAATATTATTAGATTAATACTTCTATATTTAAGAATGTCAGTGACTATGTACAGTTTCTTAGTCTGATAATTAACTTGGACTTGTGCTATACTTGTTCTAAATTTCTTCTAAGCTCTTATCATCTGAAAATAATATATATGCTATGTACAATATTATCCATTGAAACCAAGGTTGTTGTCTGTATAGCACAATTTCCAGTCCCCTCTGTTCCTTAATTTGCCAAGTTTACTCTTCCATTCTATCTTCCATACTATATCTATGGATACTCTCAACAAGTGTGAATTTTCTCTAACATAGATATTCAGATCTATCTCTGAATAAGTTTCCATACTTGATCCAACCTCTTCTTTATGTGACTAATTGTAGATATCTACTTGAAGCAAGTTTTTTCCTGACATCAATATTAACAAATATCAATGATAACACACTTACTCCTATTCCCATAACTCACATTTCCTCCTCTCAAGACCTTTCTCTGAAATTGTAAACATATGACTAGTAGGAGGCACAGCACACATAAGTTGAAGCTAAGGTCATTCTGGAAAGTCTGAAACTTTGTAGACTTTGATAAGTTTCCATACTTGTTAAACTCTGCTAACTTTATTAGACTTTTGTTCTCTTTCAAGTGTGGACTATACTTAACAATCTATAGAGGTCCAACTGAACTTTAGATGATGACCTTTGCTTCAACTTATGTATTGTGCCACTATCTGTCATGTGATCATAATCTTAGATGAAGAATAAAAGTGACAAGAGAGCTTAGGAAAAGAAGTGAAGTATTGTCTTCATTAATTACTAGACTGGAAATACTTGTTATATTCCATTCTGGATATATCCACCCCAATTTATGGATAATACCTCTCCACCCATCTACACTTTCAAACCTCTTCTAGTATAGATCAACCCTCTCCACTCCAGTCCAGACATTCTTGCTAGTCTTCTCAACAGCTCTATAGATTTCCACCTAATATCCAAGAATCATTCATAACTAGGATAACTCACTTACAGTCTCTATTCCTAGATAACTACTTTAGATAGAATACTTGGTATATAAGCTAGTAGTTATGCTGTAAACCTTATCCTGAAAATTGATCAAAACTAGCACTATCTTCTAGTGTTAGCAAGAACCTACCTCACCACCTTCCAATAGACTTATTCTCTATATGTCTGTCTAAGTAACTCTTTCAAAATATGTGACCAGTATGACTAGTAGAGGCATAGCACATAAACTGAAGCTAAAGATTATTTGAACATAATGCTAACTTGCTTATCTGACCTCTGAAGACTCCTCAGATAATAAGGTGTGAACTGCATCTAACAAGACTACAAAGTATTTACTTGGTTTTAAATACTAAGTTCTGTAGTTAGAGCTGTGGTTAAAAGAATGGTAGTATAGGAAATAACTAAGGAGACATTATAAAAACAGTTTCTAAAAGATAAAACAATCTGGAGTCTAGGTAATAAGTTACTAGGAGATAAAATGCAAGAGTGTCAGGTGCAGTTCACACTGGGGTGGAAGTCCACAGAGTGGACTCAGAGATGAGCAGACTTGTGGAACGACCTTGGCTTTAGCTTATGTGCTATGCTGTCTGTCTGCTGTGTGGTTGCAACTTCAGATAATGGGAAGAAGTCTGAGATGGGAGTGAGTGCTGATTGGTGTGTCACTGTTGAACACTAGAGATTGAGTTCAATAAGAGTTTATCTTCATCGATTATTAGACTAGCAAATTACAGTATAACTACTGGTCTTATATACAAATGGATAGTATAGGAGATGCTTGGGATTTCAGTGGTAAAACTCCTATTACCCTGAGTGGAAGTTTCAGTGTTGAGATACTGACAGAAGTAACTCCATCATGGAAGACTGAGTTGAATAGAAGTATCTCCACTATAAAAGACAGAATACCTGGATGGTTGCAGCACCACCATAAGACATGTTGCAAGAAAGGTAGCCACTGTGAAAGGCAGGCTTGTATGTTTTGGAGATGATTTCACCACAGGGATGTAGTTTCTAGACAGGTGGACTTGCATATGACAAAGAGAATAATCCATATATGAGTGAGTGTGGATGTGAAAGTATGCTTAGAACTAGTTAGAGTTCTATCTGGGGTTAGAAAGGAAAAGTCTTAAAAGTCTTAGAAATCAGTTCATAACAGTATAAATTTTATTTTGTTCTCTTAGACTTTCTTAGAGGTAAGTTACAAACTGATATTGTAAAAGTAACAAACTTAGATCCCCTTAAGGTTACCAGGCAGTTCTGCCCAGTGCACACACACCTCTTATAGGGATTAGCACCTCCATCTTGACTCTAATGTTCCCATGATACTTTGCTGGTTGTTTTTCTTTTGCCTTCTTGAAAGGCCATTGCTCCTTTTCATTTCCTAAGGTGGTTTTCCTGCATTTAATTCTCATGATCTGGGAACCTCCAGTACCCTCCAAAAGGGTGGCATCCTCTACTAGTACCTCATCTCAGAGTTGTTGGAGGTACTCCAATGTTTTCTTCTTCTTCTTCTCCTCTGCAATCCTCCTTTTCTTGGCCTTCTCTCTTGCTTTGGCCTCCACTTCTTTTCTTGCTTTTTGAGCTACATGCTCAGCTTGATGTACCTTTGCTGCTTCTTCCAATTGAGTTAGAAGCCATTGCTTCTCCTTATGCCTTTGCTGCATTTCTCATTACTGCTCTTCAAGCACCTCAGTGTTATTTTGAGAGATGTCAGAGTGAAGAGGAAGAACATAGTGATATAGAAGAGAAACAAAAAACTTCTCTTTTCTGGTTATGTATTGTTGACCTAGGTACCATCACAGGATTCTTTGGATAAACTTAATAGGACTTCAAAGACTCAGTCCTAAGAGAGGAATACTGTTATATACCAAGTTTACCTGTCTGGAAAACACATCTCTGTAGTGATACTCCTTGTTAACATCTAATCTAGAAAATCCCACCTTTCTTGTAACACATCTATGTGGCAGTGATGCAATAATCCAGAGATTTTGTCTTTCATGACAGAAATACTCCTATCCAACTTGGTCTTCCATAGCAGAGCTATACTCCTATTAATGTCTCCATACTAAAACCTCTACTCAGGGTAATAGGGGCTATACTACTGAAACCCTGAGCATCTCCTATAATACATATTTATATATAAGACTAGTAGTTGCACTGTAATTTGCTAGTCTGATAATCAATGAAGATAACTTCTAAATCAATGAAGATAACTTCTATTGAACTTGATCCCCAGTATTCAACAGTGATACACCAATTAGTACTTACTTCTATTTTGAACTTCTTTCTTCTATTATCACACAATCAAACTTGTGTTGGAAAGTGCTTATTAAACTGTTTATAATGATATATGGTATATTACATAGTGATAAGTATTGATAGAGATACAAGCATATCAATGTAGTAACATAATTAGTTATCTTTTAAAATTAGCCTGACAGCTGCTATGACAGATGATAGCTCCCATCAGATACAAGTTTTGATCATATGATAGCAATAGCTTGAACACAAACTATCACTCTTTTGTATATATACTTCTGTGTCTAAGGATTAGACCTCAGACTTAACAATATCAGTTATTCTTGTTGATACTACTCATCACCTATTATCATTATCTCCTTATACTGAATCTTTAAAACACCACTAAGTTTAAGTATCACAACTAGTGAGTAGCTTATTTGTAATATTATGTTAGGAACAGACTAGCCACCAAACCAGTTATACTAAAAGTACACAATGTCAAGCTTAGCTTTAACATTTGGCTGATACTATATATATACTTCATACTGTACTCCTGACAGTAATGTTACAACTTAGAGATCTTAAGGCTGATCAATAAAAAAGATCTTATATTGGGTTAATACAAGAGAACTCGATAGAGAGCTTTTATACAAGATTGTCTATCTTATATACGAAACTATCATGGTCTGTGCTACTACTTTTCTAGCCTACTAAACAGCTATGTGTTTGCCTTAAGATCAATATATATTGTACATATTATATGTCATCATCCTTTTAGAACCTTCTTCATCTTTCTCTGTGATCTTGTGACTTGTGACTATTATTATGACTATGTCATCTAATGTAACTGATATGTTACAGTGTAATCATAATGTCACTCTAACCCTAACCCTAAAGAAAAGAAAAAGAAAAAGAAAAAAAAGAGAATTAAATAAAAAAGCTAGTATCTATTATGGAACACTTTGAACACTGACATTTTTCTTTTTCTTTTATTTATTTTTCTTGATTTTCTTTTTCTTTTTCTTTTTCTTTTTAATGACGATAAAGAGGCACATGACATTGTAGTCACATGACATGTCACATGATGTGACATCATAGGCCTAGAATGTAGTAGAAGGATCTAGAAGATGATGTCAGAACATATGTATACAATATGGTGGCCTTGAGTAAGAAATGAGACAGATATGAGGATATAGCACAGACTATGTGTATTCTGTATATATAGGACTCTAATTTAGCAGAGACTCCTTGTCGAGTTCTCTTGTGAACTTCCCACATCATATCCACTTTGAGATTTACTCGCTTGTGCTATCATTTGTCATTGTGATAAGTGGTTATTACAACAGTATTTAAACTTTACATGTCTGACAAGAGTTAAGTTAGGAAAAGAACCTTGTATAGGGTTTTGTTACATCCTATGTTCCAACCTTATCCATCTCAACCCACAGATAACCACTTACCCTCATCTATACACCTCTTCTGGTATAGATAAAAACCTGTCTATTTCACCTCAGATATCCTCACTGTTCCAAGATAACTCCATAGAACTCCATTACTTAACATCTAAGGATCACTAGTAATCAGAATAACTCACTTAGCAGTTACATTCCAGATAGCTACCCTAGGTATACTAACTAGTATATAATTCAGTAGTTTACACTATTGTTATGATTCAAGACTCAAAGGGTTAAGTCAAGAAGCAACTCTTGTATTGAGTAACACAAGAGAACTCGATAGAGTTCTTAATACAAAGTAGTCTACCTTATATACTATTACCCATGGTCTGTGCTAGCTACTGTGCACCCTACCCTAAATGACCATGAGTATAACATGAGGCCAGCATGTGTTGTCCATACTGTATGATGTCACTTTGTCCCAGAATCTTTTACTTCATTCTCTCAAGTCCCGTGATCAGTCTTGTGACTATGCCATCACTTTATGACTGATGTGACAGTGTGACTGATAAACCCTAACCTGAGTTGTTCTAAAAATAGAAAAATAAAAATAAAATAAAATAAAAGTAAAATAAAAATAAAAAGAGAAAATAAAATGAAGTCCACCATCAACAATCTTGACAACTATGGTAGTTGTCCTGAAAATCAACTAAAACTAGCATCCCTCTTCTAGTATTAGCAATAACATACCTTGCTACCTTCTGGATCTTGGATAATAAGATGTAAACTATGTTGAGCAGATTTATACAAGTAAATTCTGATAGACCAGTTATAAGTTCTGTAAGCTATATATTATAGACTTCAGCTGAGCCTCAAAGGTGAAGTTTTTGGTAGAAGACTTCTTGTTGTGATATACTTGAACTCTTATATTTTATTTTGATTTTGATTTCTTTTTATCTATTTTCTTTGATTTGATTTTTCTTTTCTTTTTCTTTTATTTCTTGGACAATGAAGAGGCATGTGACTGCAGTCACATAACACATCACATGACATTATATCATAAGCCTAGAACATTGTAGAAAGAACTGGAAAGAATAATATTAAGGCATACAGTAGACTATTGAGCCTACTAATATTATGAAGATAGTACTATCATAGTTGGTAAGATTAATGTGAGGTAATTTTTTCTCCAAGTATAGTGCATAAGTTCTCTTTTATCTTTATTAGAGAAGAGTCTAGCTGAATTGATAGGGCTTAGCAAGTATATAGTTGGTGTTTAAGAAGAGAAAGAAGACAGTTAGCTTTCTATTATCTACATATATAAGAATGGAGACATAAGTAGAGTAGTTACAGACATGGTTTTCTGGAATCTCAATAGGATTGGTTGGTATTTCAAAAATATCAAGTAAGCCTGCTGAGTAAAAAAAGATAAGGATGGGAGAGATAAGAGATCCTTATGAAATGCTGTTTTTGACTGGTTTCATTTCTCCTTGGGTGCTATTAAGGCATATTACTGTCTCTATCAGAGAGGAAGTTTGCTGTCTACTTTACTAGTTTAAGAGAGATGCAGTATTTTTTCATCTTACTGAGAAGATGTTCATGGTTGACAAAGTCAAAATAATATTTGATGTCAAAAGTTAGTGCAGAGGTGGCTAGCCCATGGTTCTATGAGCTATGAACATCATGTACAAAAGTGAGAATAGCATCTAAGATAGATGTCAGAATTAAAGACAATGGACTTGGTTTTTATTTTATTTCCTTTCATTTTTCCTTTTATTCTCTTTTATTGAAGAGTAGAAGACAAAGAAGACAAAAGTGTGACATCATCACAGGTTACATAACATGGTCACAAGAGTCACCCACTCACATGATACAAGAGAACAATGTGGAAGATTCTAGAAAGATGATGTCATAACAATATGTAGAATATATGTTGGCCTTAAGGCAAACATATGGTCTTTAGGATAGGCTAGGGAAGTAGTAGCATGGACTATCATAGTTTAGTATATAAGGTAGATATTTCTGTATGGAGTTCTCTATCAAGTTCTCTTGTGTTACTCAATACAAGAGGATGTCTTTTACTCAACACAGAGTCTAAGTCATAACAGTAGAGAAGTTAGCTCTGCCTCCAAATTGGGGACCCAAGATAAGGTTATATTGGCCTGTAAGATAAGTTAGTCTATAGACTACTACTTTCTCAAGTAGTTTGCCTATGCACTCAAGGAGTATGATGAGATAGTATACTCTAGGTTGAATATAGTCAGATTTGTTAAGCTTCTTGAATGCTACTGTGATTACTTCTTGCTATTGTAGAGGATGGTATCCATTAGCAAGGCACCAACAGATAAGCATGGTTATTTCATTTCTTACATATAGCCAGGCCTATTTGAGCATGGTATAGTTAATCTGGCTGGTGCTGGCAGCTATATTCAAGCTCAATAAGGAGAGAGCTTTCTGAACCTCTGTGTAAGTAACTTTTTTAAAGGGAATTTTGTTATTCTGTCTATATGATAGGTCAGCTTTGATAAGAACAAGAAGAGAGAGGCTCTTAATAGAGGATTATTCTGAGGGTTTTGTATTTTTCTTTATGTATAATAGCAGGAGACCATCCTAGTCCTCTTGATATTGCTGGAATAAGGTAGTTTCTGTGTCCTGTTGTCTATTAGTGAATCTTCCACATCTCATCCACTGCTACTTTTTCTAGGGTTTTGTTGGCCCATATTTTCTTTGTGTATTGAACTTGTCTTTTGAAAAGGCTATGTATCTATCTATTTATATATCTCTGTCCAAGTCTGAGCCTTGGAAACCATGTGTTTTAAGATGTTTGCATTGGAGTTCTTAGAGTTGTTATGTATAGGCAGTTGTTCTAGTGAGGGTCTTATTCCACTATAGTTTGGCTATTAGGCTAGGGTTGTACTTCTTTGCTACTTACTCATTAATGCATATTATTGCTATTGTGAGGGCCAATGCTGCATTTTTGAGGTTAGTGGTGGAAACAAGAGTATTCTTCATACTATATCTATTTCCACAGCAGTTGCTAATGAGAGTCATATTGTTGAATAAGATCTACTGTATAGCTAGATGATTAGAGTTAAAGATAAACTCAGGTTTGATTGTCAAATTGGATGGGATTGTACATCAAGTAGCTAGGCTGTGTTACAAACTCAAGATCTTAGAGTGGATCAAGAGAAAGAACCTTGTATTCAGATAAATACAAGAGAACTTGATGGAGTTTTTAGTACAAACTTATCTATCTTATATACTAGGCTACTAGTTCATGCTACAGTACCATTAACCTACTCTAAAGGCCATGTATTGTCTATAAGGTCAACATATGTCAAACATGTTGTAGTGATGTTGTTTCTTTTCTAGAACCTTCTACTATATTTCTTTGTGATATGTGATCATGTGATAGTGTAACTATGACATTGTCATGTGACTGTGACCAATATGTGATACTAGGTCACATTTTTGTAACAATTTGTAACTGTGACTTGTGTTGTCATGCTAATTTAACTCTAGACTTCAAAATAGAAAATAAAATGAAAAGAAAATGATATGAGAAGAATAAAATAAAAGTGTCAAAAATGTAGGTATGTTGGCTAGAGGTATTTGCAAGTAGATAATTGTAGATCATGAGCTAGTCTACCATATGGTCTGTTTTTATACTGGAGTTGACATTTAGGAAGGAGGATTATAGATGGTAATATATGTTCCAGTCATCCATGATGATTATTGGCTAGTTATAGAACAATGGAATGGAATGGTGTGGAGATAGGCAGTGATATATTCATTGTGTTTTTGAGCTATTATATAGGTTTACAATAGTGATAGTTGGATTATCTTAGTGGGTTATATTTAAGATTTGCAAGTTTTGGTCTTGAGTGAGATTTGAGTAGAGTATTATCTTTATGCTAGAATAAGGTCTGAAGTAAGCTATAACATATGGTAGAGATCATTTATACTTTATTTTATTATAGGTAGGATTAAGGTTCATATTCTGTAACTTACTAGTTCTTTAGTACTGTTGGATGAGATCTAGACTTACTATGGTTTCTAGAGGAGAAGAAGATTAGTATTATTGAAGTATATATTGAGGAAGCTGTGAATAGTGCTCCCTTTCTTGTTACAATTAAATTAAACTATCTTAATAGTTGGTGACAAAATACTAGGAAACTGTTACAATCACCAGACCTTAGAGTTGGTCAAGCAAAAGAACCTTGTATTGAATTAACACAAGAGAACTTGATAGAGAACTCTGTACAGGATTGTCTACCTTATATACTAATACCTAATGGTTCATGCAAGCTAAATCTAGCCTGCCCTAAATGACCATGTGTATGCCTTAAGGTCAACATGTGTTTTATACATTGTATGATATCATCCTTTTATATGTCATGTGATATGACTGATGTGTGACAGTGTGATCTTGTCACTCTAACCCTAGTTCTAAAAATAGAATAAAGGAAAATAAATCAAAAAGAAAATAAAAATGAGAAAAGACAATAAGAAAAGTTGAGTCTATTTCTTTCATTCTTGACAGAAACAAGGTGAGTGTACTATTTATTTAGAAAGGGTTTTTTGTATGTTTGTAAGGACTTGTTGGGTAATAAT
The DNA here is from genome assembly GCA_022457215.2 of Leucocoprinus gongylophorus. Classification (NCBI taxonomy): domain Eukaryota; kingdom Fungi; phylum Basidiomycota; class Agaricomycetes; order Agaricales; family Agaricaceae; genus Leucocoprinus; species Leucocoprinus gongylophorus. Next base: position 15,954 of record JAJOHK020000356.1, on the reverse strand, counting down.
CTTAGTTATCTTGTTTAAATGTCTTTACTGGGTGCTTTGGAGAATGTTCTCAATTGAGGGTGTAGTGCCTGCCAGTAGGCTGTATTGGTTGATATTGTTGGAAGATATTAGGATGGGGATTGAGTTATTTCCAGGTAACAATTTGATACTCTTAGATTTGAGCCTTGACTTTATCTTGTCTTGTAAGTTGCTGATATATCAGAAATGTTTTACACAGTATGATTAGGTTACTGGATGGTCAGTAGCCTCAAGGTCTATATGTTTGTAGTTTATGCATGATGTATTTGCAAGTTAGTTGGCTTTTGCATTCTGGTTAACTTACATATCTGGTGTCAAGTTCACAAATGGTGGACTTAGTTTTTCTTCATCTTCATTATCCTCTTCATTTTCTTTTTGATTTATTTTTCTATTTTTCTATTTTTAAAAACATAGAGTTAGGGCTAGTGATGGTCATGAGTCATGAGACACATAGAGGGACATAGAAGGTTTTGGAAGGATAATGTCATATAACATGTAATACACATGGTCATCTAGACTTAGCTTGCATGGACCATTGGGTATTCGCATATAAGATAGACTATCCTGTACAGAGTTCTCTATCAAGTTCTCTTGTGTTACTCTAATACAAGGATTATTCTTATCTCCCACTCTATGGAATAAGTTTATAACATTAGAACTCAATTCTTCTTTTCTAAAGACTGCTTAATACTAGCCTTCTAAGCTCTTTTTCTATACTCTCTTATCATCCTCGACTAAGAAACCACACCATCTCTTAGTTAAAAAACCATTGCTGGACCCTAGGCATAAGGGTGCACCAATCAGGAGGGGAAATCCTGATTGTTTATCTGTATCAAAGCCTACTGATACACAGTAGACGTACTACCCTTTTGTGGACATGTTCGTTACATTTCTTTCATCTATCAGCCTTGTGCTATAGACCCACTTGTGGTTTGTCTATGTAGAGGAACAGTGATTATTCTTATAATATTGCTTAGAGTAGAACATCCTTCTTAGGACAACATCGTATATATTTTCTTTAGAGCGAAGTAGTCAGTATCAGTATAGGCAGGGTAAGAAGAATACTTACTATCACTTACTGAGATTTTGTTATCATCGGAGTATAAATCAGAGAGCAAAACCAGCACAGGTTTCACACTCTCCTTATACACATCACCACCACCACTCTCACCAACACCCATTGACTCACCTCCTGCCTATAACAATATGAGTCAAATAAATTTACATGAAATCATCTGTCAACAACAAGAGCAGCTGGCAACAATACAGGTGCAAATACAAGCCCTACTTGCAGTAAGAGGAGGAGGAGCAGAAAGTGCAGAAAGAGGGATGATGGGATCCAACCTGGGACCTCAAATGGAGGTGGCCAAGCCAGCCATCTTTAATAGAGAAGCAGGAAGGGTAGAAGGATTTGTGATTGCATGTAGATTATAATTATATTTGAGGATAAAGATGAAGGAAGCAATGGTAGAAGAACAAGTGCAATGGGTTCTCTCATATATACAAGGAGGATCAGCAGATGTATGGAAGAAGAACATAATGGAGAAATTGGAAGCAGGAGAGATGGAATATGAGACAGTAGAGGAATTTTTGACAAGCTTGAAGAAGGAATTTGGTGAAGAGAAAGAAGAGTTGGTGAAAGTAGCAGAGCTAAGAAAGTTGGAGCAAGAAGAGAGGATGATGGAGAGATTTGTGCAGGAGTTCAAGAAAGCAGCGAGAGGAAGCAGATATGAAGGAAGACTCTTAGTGAAAGAATTCAAGAGGGGGATGAACGGAGCAATTAGGAGGAAATTGATGGAAGCAAAAAATCAACTAGGCTTAATTGAGCAATAGTACAGGAGGGCAATGGCTCTTGAGAGGAATTGGAGAGAGAGTAAGAGGAAAGAAGAAAGACTGAGAGAAAAGAAGGAGACAGGAGGAGGAGCTCCAAAGCAGGAGCAGAGACAGATAATGCCACAATCATTAGTGTGGCAGAGGAGGCAAATGCCTTCTCAGCAGGCAACAACAGGGTCTGTTCTGATGAAAGGAGTGGAGAGAATAAATGCCATAGTGGTAAGAGGGCAAGGGCAGAGTACAGAAGCTCCAAGAAGGGACCCATATGCAATGGAGGTAGACCAAGGAAGGAATTGTTATGCTTGTGGAGGTTTTGGGAACATGGCTTACCACTGCAGGAATTAGGGTCAGAGAGGAAAAGTGGAGGAAGGAAGAAGACTGGAATATGGTAGAGAAGTTAAGGAAAATTTTGAACATTTGAACAATTTAAAAGGAATGGAGAATCTAGAGTCCCTTGACTAGATTCTTATAATAAATATAGTGTATTAGTGACAGGAATAAACATTGATACACCTAAATCAGAGGGAATGGAGGAGAAAGTAAGAAAAGTAGAAGGGAAAATGCTAAGGAAGGTAATGGTAAAAATCGGGCTAGAAAGAGTGGACACACAAGAAGGGATAACAGTGGAGGCATTGTTGGATAGTGGGGCCACAGGACTGGTTATGAGTTTGGAGTTTGTGAGAAAACAAGGTTTTAAATTAAAAAAGTTGGAAAGGCCAATGAATGTGAGGAATGTGGATGGGTCATTAAACAAGGAAGGACCCATAGAGCACACTGTGGATATAAATATCTATTATCAAGGACACAGAGAGAAGATGGAGATAGATGTAATAGGAGGACAAAAGTGGACAGTGATCTTGGGAATGCCATGGCTGGCATGTCACAATCCTGAAATTGATTGGAGAACAGGGGAAGTGAAGATGACAAGGTGTCCAGAGGAATGTGGAAAACAATAGAGACTAGTGCAGGAGAAATCAGGTTGGAAGAAGCAGAAAGAAGAAGAAGCAGAAAAAAAGAGAGAAGAGAAAGATAAGAAGAAGAAGCAGAAAAAAGGAAAGATGATGGAGATTAAGAAAGTGGCCAAAGAATGGGAGATCTGGAACAAGGAGGAAGAAGCAGCAAGATCAGAAGAGGAAGCAAAGATGGTACCTGAAAAGTTTTACCTGTGAATCAAGGTATTTGGGAAGAAACAATCAGAGAGAATACCAATGAGGAAGGTGTGAGATCATGCAATAGATATGAAAGAAGGGTTTATGCCAAGAAAGGGAAAGATTTACCCACTGTTGAGGAAAGAAAGAGGGGAGGTGTTGTAGCAACCACTTATCACAATGACAAATGACCATACAAGGCAGTAAATCTCTTAAGATGGGATATCAAGTGGGAAATTCACAAGAGAACTCAACAAGGAGCCTCTTCTCAATTAGTGTCCCATTTATACAAAAACTCATGGTCTGTGCTACCAATAATTAACCCTGCCCTCATATCTATGCTTCATCCTCATTCCTGCTTCATGTCCTACTCAAAGCCACCATATATACTCCATATGCCCTGACATCATCTTCCAGACCCTTCCATCATGTTCTAGGCTTGTGACGTCACATCATGTGACATCTCATGTGACTTCATTATCATGTGCCTCTTTATTGCTCTTCAAGAAAAAGAAAAAGCAAAAGAAAAAAAAAAGTAAAATTGAAAAATAAAATAAAATAAAATAAAAATTGTTAATGTCCAAAGCGTCCCATAACAGGAGGTAAGAGAATTCATTCAGGAGCAGTTAAAAAAGAGATACATCTGGCTATCAAAATCACTACAAACAGTGCCAGTATTCTTTGTAGAAAAGAAGAACAGAAAGAAACAGATGGTACAGGACTATAGGTATTTGAATGAGTGGATGATAAAGAATAATTATCTGCTTCCATTAATATCAGATGTCCTGGAGAATATTGGGATGAAGAAGGTCAAGTCCCATAGAATTTCATTTATCATAGTTTGAAACATTATTGAAAAGTTAGTAAGTCTAAAGAACATTACTATGGGTTTAAATGACCATTCTGGAGTCATGAATGCCACCTTCCACTCATCACCCTCATTTATCTGTATATTATTATAATCCTATCATAAGTTTAATATAAATGCTTTTTTAGTACTAATATTTTCTATAGTGTCTGAAATCAAAAGCAAAGGATAATTATTTTTTACAGTTCATCTGTTTAAATATCTATAGTCTTGTACTATATACTTCTTGCTATACTTATTCCCTACAAAAAAGACTGGTACTGTTTAAGATGACTTCAAGGATTTAATATATTCTTTTCTCAATTTTTCATTAATAGAGTTCACTGTCTTTGATTCTAACATGTATCTGCTATCAAAAAAAGAGAGAGAAGAGATACACAATTTTATTTTTATTTTCTACTTATTTTATTTTTTAAACTTAGAGTTAAGAATCAGCATGACATCATATGTAACTGTTACAAACTGACACACGATGTGACTTGGTGTCACACATATGTCACATGATTACATAGAACATTATAGAAGGTCCTGGAATAAGATAACATCATATAGCATATTTTACACATATTGACCTTGAGGATAATACATGATCTTTTAGAGTAGGCTAATGGAAGTATAGTACAGACTAGTAGTCTAGTGTATATAAGGTAGACAGTTTTATACTTAGAACTCTATTGAGTTTTCTTATATTAACACTAATATAAGATTCTTTCTCTTGACTTGCTCTAAAGTCTTAAGTTTGTAACAATACATCTTCTCCTTTCTTGGCACAAACTCTTCCTTCATATCTATTGTATAATCCCATACTTTTCTCATTAGAATCATTTTACTCACTTTCTTTCCAAAGACATGGATCTATTTGTAAAACCTTTGAAAAACAAATTTTTTGATCTCTTTTTCAGATTTTGCTGCTTCTTCCTCCTCATCCAAATCTCCTATTCCTTTGCTATTTTCTTCACTTCCATTGTCCTCTTCTTTTTTGGTTTATTCTTCTTCTTTTTCTCTTTTTTCTTCTGCTTTTGCCATCTTGGTTTTTCCTACTTTGGCCTCCACTATTTCCCATATTCCTCTAAAAACCTCATCATTTTCACTCCTCTAGTTATCCAGTTAATCTCAAAATTGTGGTATACTAGCCATAGTATTCCCAAAATTGCACTCTACTTCTGATTACCAATCACATCTATCTCTATTTTTTCTCTATATCCTTTATAAAAAATATTTACCTACATTTCTTACATATATGGGTTTTTCAATTTTATTCAGCTTAAATCTCAGCTTTCATGCAAACTATGAACTTATTACCAACCCTATTACACCACTATCTAATAATGTCTTCACTATTATTTTTTTTCCACATGTCAATCCTCTCAAGCTCAATTTTCACTATCACTTCTCTTAAGAACTCACTATTTGAGCTAATTTTAGACAATTTTTCATTATTCAATACTCTATTACAGAGTATAGCAAACCTATTGTAATTAGAACCTAGTTGAGAACTACTAGATTCTCTTTCTCTTTCAAATTGTCCATATTACTACAATTGTCCCCATATTCAATTCTTCTTTCTTATCCCACTATTCTCTGATTTCTGTAATGTCTTACTAAATGTCTGAACCCTTCACAACTATAACAATTTCTCCTATAGTCTACCTCCATAGCATATGGGTCTTATCATGGCACAAACCCTAATTTTGCACTAGGTTTCTGAGTACAACTGTATTTATCCTCTTTACTCCTTCCATTAGTGTAGGCTCTATCAACACTTACTGCTTCTCCTGTTTTCTTTCCCAGATTTGAGGTAAGGGCATCTATAGTCTAAATTTCCCCAATGTTGTTATTGTTATTGTTGTTGCTACTTTCTATCCTTGTCTGTTGTTTTCCTTCTTCTCTCATAATTTCTTTCTCTCTCTCCTACTTTTTCTCCAGTGTCAATTTAAATTAGTAACATATTCATACTACTGATTGATACTTTAAGGAGGTCTTCCTACCTCCATTAACTTTTTTTTGATTACTCTGCTCATCTCTTACTTAACTTCTTTTACCAATATGTCACAAACTTCATTTAGCTTGTATTTCCACAACCAGTGGCCCAATTTTCACAAACTAGGTTGTACTGGAAAGTCCCAAATGAGGGCTATCTGCACATATATGAGATGTATAAAAGCAATAACAAATAACTGAGATATCAGGCCATTAGTAGCTGTAAAAGCTTTGTCTGCTGGTATCTCACAAATGGCTGAATGGATTCACACAATTGAACTTGTGTTGGAAAGTGCTCATCAATCAGTTTACAATGATATATGATGCATCTCAAAGTGATAAGTATTGGTAGAGATACAAGCATATCAATGTAGTGATATAATTAGTTATCTTCTAAAATTAGCTTGACAGCTGCTATGACAGATGACAGCTCCCATCAGGTACAAGTTTTGATCATGTGGTGATAACAGCTTGTGCACAGACCATCACTCTTTTGTATATATACTTTTGTATTTGAGGATTAGACTTTAGACTTAACAACATCATTTTATATCAATTTACATCAATCTTTATTCCTTATTATCTGTATTGATCTTAATCATCATTGTTATCATTATTGAACTTCTGAATCACTCCTAAACCTCTGAGAGTGCATCCAAGGTTTAGATATTATAAATAAGTGAGTAGTTTATTTTGTGATACAATGCTCTCTCTTTATATATGCTACTTCTTGCTATTCTTCTGAACTTCTGTACAAAATCCTCCATAGTTCTTGAGCCCTGTTCTACCCTCTTTAGTTCTACTACCTTTGCTGACTTATTATCCCCTCTTCAAACTTCTTTTTTAACTTTACTAAAAATTTCCCTGCTATTACAAATTTTATTTTCCCTACTTCTAAACCTTCCAGTATGTTCTCTTTCCAGATGTCTGCTAATCCTTCTTGTACATGAGTCAAAATCCACTATATCTGCTCTTTTACTGATTCCTTCCTCATTCTTATCCTAATATAAAGTTTTGTTAGATATAGTTCACACCTCATTATTTAAGATCTGATAGAACATCTCAGAAGTTCAAAATAAGTAATTTATATTTTATCTAAGAATATAGAAGATGGGTTAGAACAACCTTTGGCTTCAGCTTGTATATCACAAAATGAACTACTCACTTATTTGTAATATCTGAACCTTGGGTGCACTTTCAGAGGTTTAGAAGTGATTTAGAAGTTCAATAATAATGACAATGATGATTAAAATCAATACAGATTTCAATGATAAAAAGATAAATATTAATAAAAACTGATGAAGATTGATAATAAATGATATTGTTAAGTCTGAGGTTTAATCCTCAGGCACAGAAGTGTATACAAAAGAGTAATGGTCTGTATGCAAGCTGTTTTCATCACATGATTGAAACTCATACCTATTATCTGTCATAGCAGATGTTAGGCTAATTTTAAAAGTAAACTAATTATGTTATTATATTGATATACTTGTATCTTTATGAATATTTACTGCTTTGGGATATACTATATATTATTAGAAACAGTTTGATAAGCACTTTCCAACACAAGGTCAATTATGTGAATCCATTCAGCTGTTCATGAGATATTAGCCAACAAAACTTTTACACCTACAATATAGTAGTAGGCTTTAATACACTATATATAGCTAGAAATTTCCTATCTAACTAGTATACCATCTTTTATACTTAGAGTCTAGCAATTCTTCTTAACTAGAGAGTAATATTGCTCTTTAGTTGAGGATAATAAGAGAATAAAGAAGAGAAAAGAATGCCTTGTACTAGGTAGTCTCAGGAAAAAGCATTGAGTTCTAATGTTACAACTTAAACCTCAAAGTGTTAAGATAAAAAAGGAACCTTATATTAGGTTAACACAAGAGAACTCAATGGAGTTCCTATGTCAGGTAAGAAATGTGTCTGGAAGAGAAAAATATTCATGGAAAAATTATGGAAAACATCAGAAGAGATGTGGGAATATTATTTAATATGTGCAGATGCAATATTAACAAAAGGTAGAATATGAAGGAAGTTAAACTTTTATATACTAGTTAATTTTCAAGATGAGGAACTATAGAGTACCTATATGTCTTAAATACCAGTATTCAGTAACTAAGACTATATCCAAGGATTAGAGGAGACAGGTAACTACTCTGAGTATACTAAATTTCTTAAAAATATAGTCTGAAGTTCTATGAAGATTATGAAAAAACTATATAATCAGTTAAGAAGTAATTGGACATAAAATGGAACCAGATATATTTGTACTAGAAGAGAATGAGTAGACTGGAAAGAGAAATATTCTCCTTTACAGATGTTTGAAGCAGATTAAATACTAGATAAGCATTATCTGGGGTATAGTCAAATAGATATGTTTGGATGAGTATGTAATATTCTATTACAAACTAGTCTATCTTATATATATCACAAACCATAGTCTGTATACCTATTACAACTAACCTATTCTAAAGTTCATGTGCTCTCTATAAATAAGTGTCACATCTTTTGAATAAAAATGAGAAAGGAAAATAAAATAAATAAAGTTTATTATTTTCAACTCTAATATTTCTAACATTATTGTTCTAGTTTCTTTTACTATGTTCTAGACCTATGACATCATATCATGTGACCATGGTCACATACCTCTTCATCAACTAGAAAAATTAAATAAAAGAAAAGAAAATGAAATCAAGAAAAATAGATAAAATAAAAATAAAATCAAAATAAAATACAAGAGTTCAAGTATACTATGATATCATGATGACTAGATGGTGGAGATAATAAGAGAATATAATAAGGAGTTCTATTAAATTAGACTACTACTTATACAAATTATACTTATATTACAATTACAAGACCTTAGAGTGAATTAAGTAAAAGAGCCTTGTATTAGAGTAAAACATAAGAGAACTCAATAGAGAACTCAGTACAGAGCTGTCTACCTTATATATACTAGGCTACTGGTCTGTACTACAGTACCATTAACCTATCCTAAAGGCCATACATTATCCATAAGATTAACATATATCAAACATATTGTACTGACATCATTCCTGTTACAATCAATGTTTCATGTTTCACAGATGGTTTGCTTATGAACAACATGTGTTGGAATTTCTTCCTTATAACTCAATGATTGGCTGCACCATATAATTTTGTTATATATGATCAGTGAGTACCTTATGGAGTAGTCAAGGCCTCCTTATATTTTTCTCATTCCTATTGTATGTATTTCTTATAGTCTCTAGGTATATATAGCTGTAGATACTGTCTTGTATCCTTATACTTTACCAATTGATTATTTATTCCTTCTACTCTCAAGTCTTGCCTAAGTTGTAACCTAAGCCAAGCTTAAGATCATAACAATTTATTTCTGAACCTTCTACTATGTTTCATCATGATATGTAATCATGTGACTGTGTGACAGTGACTAATAAATGAGAAAGAAAATAAAACAAAGTCCACTATTTATGATTCTAACAACTTAATCTATAGGCTATAGACTAAGTTTTATTCTAAAGTTTGTGATGCAATACTACTATATGTTAGATATAGTTTACACCTCATTATCTGAGACCTGACAGTGAGTTTTCAGAAGTCCAATTGACAACATACATTATTCAAATATACAGAACACAGATGTCAAATGATTTTTAGCTTCAGCTTATATACTATATCTCTACTAGTTACACTGGTTATATATTTCAGAAGAAATACTTAGGATGTCTGGTAGACTTATTAGAAGATAATATTACTTTTAGTTGATTTTTAGAATAAGAGTTTATAGTATAACTACCAGCTTATATACTAAGTATCCTACTTATTTAGAAATGAAAACTGTAAGTGAGTTATCCTGGTTCTGAATAATCCTTAGATGTCAGGATAGAGATCTATAGAGTTGTCAAGAAGTCTAGTGAGGATTTATGAGATGAAATGGAAAGTATGTGGTTTGTACCAGAAGTGTTATAAACTTAAGACCTCAGAGTGAGTCAAAATAAAGAACCTTGTATAGGGTTTATACAAGAGAACTCAATGGAGTTCCTAGTACAAAACTGTTTACTTTATATATGCTAAGTTACTGGTCTGTGCTACAGTACCATTAATCTATCCTAAAGACCATGTGCTATTCTTAAAGTCAATATATGTCAAACATGTTATAGTAATATTATTTCTTTCTAGAAGCTTCTACCATATTCTCTTGTATTATATGATCATGTGACTGTGACAGATAGGTGACAATTTGTAACAGTGACTTGTAGTATCATGATAGCCCTAACCCTAATTTCCCAAAATAGAAAATAAAAGTAAAATAAAATAAAAATGATTAAGTCTAATATTCACAATTCTGATAAGAAGAGGTTTGGGAAGTGTAGATGGAAAAGAAAACATTATCCATAGATTGAGATAGATATGACTACATTGGGATATGATACTATAGAATATTCTACTAAGTTTTAGCATATAATTATAATAAAAGGAAAGTAAAATTAAATAAAATAGAAGTTAGTTCATAATATATTCAATTATAATATAAGGTTTTCTCTTCTCTTCTAATACTTAGACTTATGTTATTATAAAAGCAAGATATGAGAAAGAATATAAGGTGGAGATAGAATATTATTAAGCATAAAGGATCTAGTATAACAGATAAAAGAACAAAGAACAAAGAAGTTAACTAAATAGTTTGTGAAACTATATGTTGTAACAACTACTAGTTACAAAGACTAATGGTAACACAAGGTAATAAATCTCTTAGTAGGATATTTATATGGGAATGACAAGAGAACTCAATAAAGAGTCTTTGCTACATTCTTATACTATTTATAAAAAAGTCTCATGATCTGTGCTAGCAATAAATAACCCTACCCTAATGTCTATGCTTTCACTATACCTCTCCCTCATGTCTTTTATAAGAACACTATACTATATGCATATGCTCTGATATCATTCTTCTAGTCTCTTCTCCCAAAGTCTAGGCTTATGACCTCACATCATGTAAAATGTCATGTGATCACAGTCATATGCCTCTTCATTGTCAAAATAATAAGAATAAGAATAAGAAAAGAAAAATCAAAAGAAAAAAAATATTAAATCAAAAAAATAGATAAAAGAAAAAGAAAAATGTTGATGTCCAAGCACACCATAACACTATATAAAATTAAGAAAATTATATCAGTAAATATAGTGAAGTTAGAGCTATCTGAGTTAGTAAAAATTCATTCTGTAGTTAATATAAGTAAAAAGGTTATATAGTAGAGAAAGATATTTAGAAAAGACTAGAGAATATGAAAGAAATAGTAGAAGAATTTGAGAAAGAGTATAGAGAAGATAAAGCAAGGAGAATCAAACTGTTATAAGGATAAGATGATAAAAAGTTTTAAAAAGAAATTTTAAAAAAGCTAGAAAGAAGTTGGAAATGATAGAAAGATGACCAAGATATTTCCAGAGGTAAAACCTTAAGAAAGAGAAGTACTATTATAACCCACTCTTAGATTTTATTTCAATTTTATTTTATTTTTCTATTTGCCTCAATTTTACATCTCTTTTTTCATATTTTTATTTTTTGGACAATAATAATATATATGGCCAAAGTCACACAGTGTTACATATTAGATGATGCCACAGAGCAAGAAGTCATGTATATGACTATAATCACATAATTAGATATAATTAGATAAGAATACAACAAGAACTTCTTGTTGAGTTCCTCTTGTAATAAGAGCTACCTCTAAGTTATTACTTGAAGTACAGCCTAATAGTTGTTAAGACTTGTGATTATGATTGTGTCATATACTAAGTCCACCTGTCTGAAAAATATATCACTGTAGTGATATTGCCTCTCAACATCTAGTCTACAAGCCTACCTTCTTCACAATATGCCCTCATAGTGATAATGCAACAATCCAGATATTCCATCTTCCATGACAGAAATACTCCTATCCAATTCAGTCTTTCATGGCAGAAGTCACACTCCTATCAGTGTTCTACCACTGAAACTTCCACTCAGAGCAACAGAGGCTGTACCACTGAAACCCTGAATATCTCCTATAGTACATACCTGTATATAAGACTAGTAGTTATACTGTAATTCACTAGTCTGATAATTGACAAAGATAACTCTTATTAAACTCGATCTCCAGTATTCAACAGTAACACACCAATCAGCACTCACTTCTATCTTAGACTTCTTCCTCTTATCTGAAGTTGCAACCACATAGCAGACAGATGGTGCAGTACATAAGCTGAAGCCAAGATTGTTCCACAAAGTCTACACATCTCTGAGTCTACCTTTATGGGCTCCCACCTCCAGTATGAACTACACCTGACAGATTGCTACAACACTTAAATAATGTTTAACAATTGGCATAAATAATATTGCAAGGTTAATAATTACATAATACAGCTGTACTATTTAAACAATCATGTTTAAATAATATAGCTGTATTATGTAATTATTGGCACTCTGAAAACATGTTTTTTTTTTTAGTCAACAATTTATTACATAGAGTATAATGGCAGTCCATGTCTACAGGAGGAATTATGTATGGAGTATCAATACCCTAACCTTTTTAGGTAGTTACCCAACACAAAGGACTACTAAGGAATTGAACCCATAACCTCAAGTAGGTTTGAGATAGGCATAATATATATGGATGGGGATCTCTTCCACTATGCCATCTCTCCCCCTCTGAAAATATGTTTCCTGGAGTAAAGTACTTCTATATATATATATACTATAATGGGATGGTCTGTGCACGCACATTTGTCATGTGATTAGAATATGGCAGATAACAGTGGTGGGAGATCACTGCCCAATATAGGTACTTCCCCAGTGCTAAGCCAAGAAATACATAGTCCTTTGACATGGATATACCTTAAGTTCATCTGGATTCAAGTGGCCCTGGATGACCCAATCCCTTTCCAAGTGTCTTGTGCGAATAATTGGTGCCATAAGAGACCCCTCAATAATCTGGTTGTTGCAGATTTGATGGCAGGGGCTACAACCTTGCGAGAAGAGGCATGGAGCAGACTCGCAAAACTCAGTGTAATAGCCATGACTCAGGCCAGAGGAGATAGATGACTTAGACGACATCACTTCCAGATGTATGGAGAGTTTCTTCGCGCCGTCTGAGGGAGAAGTATTTTCGTATGAATTCGCTCAAGTCATATCTTCAATACTGTTCTGAGCAACATACTGGAATTTCCTTGGGCATAGCAATTCATCCATATGCTTCTTAACGTCTATAAATCGGAAAACGTTATTGCCTCAAACTTTGCAGAGGAATGATTAATTAACGCAAATGGTAGGCAGGTCCTGTCAATCAGCTACTTATCAATCGAAGAGCATTCCCCAAGCTGCAGTGATAAGAATATATCCAATGTGTCTGGTAACATTACATCGATATGGTTATGGCTATAGCGTGATCTTTGCCGCAAAACACAGTGAAGATCAGAGCTCTGAGCGATCGTGCAAAAGCCCTTGTTGGTCCTCCTTTTCCTCTGCAACTTCGTCCATTTTGTTGTCTTTCATTGGTTCCTGCAGGCTGAGCATAGATACCTATCTTGAGCGTGAGGCATTGACCATGTCCTTTATAATAACTTGTCCAGTCTCACCACTTGAGCATCCAATGCTTGGAGTACCTCTAGGTCATTGCCCCATTTCTCGATTGTTGGGCTCATAGTAAATACAATAGTACCACCATCAGCAATCTGATCATGTGTGATGATAGGCTTGTCAAGAATGACACCATTCACTTCGACCGACTTGACATAGCGCAATGTACTTCCTCCGAGGGAGAGAATAGTAAGTGACTTTCCATGGGTTTGGCCAGGACGAGGAGGAAGTTGAATATCAATGCGATCAAATAACGGACTGCAGGATGGGGAACAAATGATGAGCCAGTCCTACAGATAGTGGAAGAGTATGTTGAGGCTTACGATCCAATGACATACTCTCCCGAAACAGGATTAACAGGATAGAAACCAAGAGCAGAAAACAGATACCAAGCGCTCATCTGGCCGCAATCTTCATTCTGAGGTTATTGCGATCAGTATCGGATCAATCGTAGTGAAAGTTGATATACCCCAGAGAGACCAATAGGTGTATTATTATAGTTGGAATGAGCGACTTCGCGTACTCGTTCTTGTGTTTTCCAAGCAGCCCCCGAGAGCGCATAAAGGTAAGGAATATGATGGGAAGGCTGACAGAAAGCAATAAGCGGAAAGACACGAGATGACTGTTCCGACACGTACTTCATTCGTATGGTCATTATGTCCACCATTGAAATGCTCCTCTAAGCTCCGAACGAATTCCACTTTACCACCACGCTTTTCAATCAATTGAGAAACGTCATGTACAATGTCGAAAGAATAAGCCCATTTATCACCTGTTGTCAATTTTAGCTGTAGATTGTTGCCAAGCAAATGGATTGAGCTTACCTTCAGTCCATCCCCGGTCTTCACCCGCCCAGCTGTCATCCGCATTTCTAGCCTCAAAGAACCCTGTGTTCTCGTTCCAAAGTGTGAAGGGAGCGCGTCGCGAGCGTTCGAGCAGGAAGTCTGCTTCGGGCTTACCGAGCTCCTTCGCAAGGACGTAGGCCGCGTAGTCATCATCTAATAGGAATGAGAATGTGTGGATAGGTTCTCGGAATCAGACTTACATGCATAATCAAGAGTGCGAGACGCACTCTCAGAGTGAAGATCGTCAGCAATCCATCCTTTTCCTTCAACATTATAAGACGTTGACAGCCCAGCTCGAACTTCGTAATCAACGAACTACAACATCTGGTAAGATCATTCAAGCGACTGAAAGGAATGATGGCAAAACCTCTTCTCTGTCATCGTACTGGGTTGTTGCATCGTTCCTAGGGGGCACAGTCGCATCCTTCCATACGGCTTGCCAAGCAAGCTCCCGATCAAACCCGACAACACCTTTTTTGACAGCTTCTGCAATGAGGGAATCAGCATGAGTCCCAATCATGATATTAGTCTCGGCAATGTTCTTCCACATAGGGAGCCAACCACTCTGGATGATAAATCAGTACAATTCAAGATCGGAAAGAGTATATGTGTACTTGTTGATAGTCTGCCAGCATGGAGTTGATAAAACCAGGAATGCGTTCGGGAGAGAAGAGAATTTGCCATGCCCATGCTGCACGGAAAGTATCCCAAATCGAATAGCCAGTATATGATTCTTCTCCATACTGAATATGATGAACGTGACCATCGTATGCTGACCAGTATTGCATATATTCGTGCTGCTCACTGGGGTATTGGAGCGTACGGGCAACAGCAGTGTAAAATATCTCCTTCTCCACATCGCTTGCACCTTCGATCCTGAATCCATCCAATTTCTCTGCCCACTGTCTCCTCACATTTGCAGCAGTATGTTCCAACGTTCCAATCATCAACCCGTTCCTATCAGTCATATCCGAGATGACATCAGGTATCTCAAGTTCAAGGTTCTTCCGCGCCTGGTCGATGGATATGAATGAAGTACCGATCCGGGCCGAAACAATGGAAAGTTTCTGGGGAGACGGAGGGAAGAAGGCGTAGGCGCCGAGAGGCCCACCAACACCATGGTTTACGTTTCGCTGGATCTCATCACCCTTGATGACGCCATGCCATTGAAATTTAGTATTAAATCGTATGCAGAAGAACCCGTAAAAGTTGCTGGCAGATTCACGACTAGAAATGGGTGTAATAATATCGTCTTGACGTTCAGTATTATAACCACAGATCTCTTGTTGCCCTGGAGAAATGACGACAAACCCTTCAGGCTGGGTTCTGTTGGCAGGATTAGAACCCCGGATGGAGGATCGGGCAACATCAATATAAATGTAGGGAGAGTCAACGATATTGGCAGTGTTGAAACGGATACGGAAATGGGCAGCGCGGGAGGCTGGAGCACTTGGATTAGTAGTGGAGTCTGAAACCAAAAGATGATGGCGAACTAGAAGATTGCTCGACCAAAATATGACCACCCTTATTGTCGGAGAGCTCAACGGCGTAGTACGAGGGACTTATGATCTCCTCTCCTGCCTCCTTGAAGCGTGAATCCAAGGGGAGACCGCGTTTCTGAAATTGCCATTC
>JAJOHK020000355.1:0-28904 GCA_022457215.2 Leucocoprinus gongylophorus | reverse complement strand
AGAGTAGATTAAATATAGTATTGTGTAGACTACTAGTCTAGTATATATAAGGTAGTTACTTTATATTTGGAACTTTATTGGATTCTCTTGTGTTAACCCAATATGGAGTTCTTTTTTTGACTTAACTCTGAGTTTTAAGTTGTAACAATAAGTACACTTTGTTTCTAACTTTTGGGTTTAAGTTATATCAAAACTCATTGAAGAAGACAAAATAAAAGATATTGTCACAAACTTCATTCAGCTTGTATTTCCACAACCAGTGGACCAATTTTCACAAACTAAGTTGCACTAAAAAGTCCTAAATGAGAGCTATCTGTATATATATGGGGTGTACAAAAGTAACAACAAACAACTGAGATATCAGATTATCAGTAACTGTGAAAGCTTTGTTTACTAATATCTCATAAACAGCTAGATGGATTTGTATGATCAAACTTGCATTGGAAAGTACTCATCAAACTATTTTCAATAATATATAGTATATCTTATAGCAATAAATATTGATAGAAATACAAGTATATCAATATAATAATATAATTAGTTATCTTCTAAAATTAGCCTGACAGCTGTTATAACAGATGACAGCTTCCATCAGATACAAGTTTTGATCATGTGATAAAAACAGCTTGTGCATGGACCATCACTCTTTTGTATATATACTTTTGTGTCTGAGAATTAGATCTTAGACTAAACAACATCAATCCTTATCTTTTATTATCTGTATTGATCTTAATCATCATTATTATCATTATTGAATTTCTGAATCACTTCTAAACCTCTAAGAGTACATCTAAGGTTTAGATATTACAAATAAATAAGTAGTTTATTTTGTAATAGATATAAGAAAGCAATTGTATAAGATATGTTAGAGATAATTCATACTTGTTGGAAATTTGAAAGCTAGATTGAACAACAAAACTTAGCAGAAGAGAGTATAGATATCAGAGTTGTAAATAATAGACTCTATTTTATTTCTTTTTGTTATTTTTATTTTTATTCCTCTTTTATTTAGGATTAGAGTTTAATATGATGTCATGGTCACAACTGTCACAAATTAGTCACACAAGAACATAGTCACAATAAAATATAGTAGAATATTCTAAAACAATAATATTATACAATATGTTTAACATATGTTGATTTTATGGCTTATATATAGTCTTTAGAATAGGCTAGATGTAGTAGTAGTATAAACTATCTAGTATGGTATATAAAATAAATACTTTATACTAGGAACTTAATCAAGTTTTCTTGTGTTAACCCTAATATAAGGTTTACTTTCTTGACCTACTCTAAGATCTTGAGCATTAGAACTTAATTCTATTTCTTGGGACTGTCTAATACAAGACTCTTTCTATTCTTTCTCTTTTATTATTCTTGACAGAGAGCAATGTACCTAAAGTCAAAGAAGACAAAGTTGGATCTTAGGCTCAAGGAGTATACTAGCTAAGTAGACAAAACTTGGCCATTTGTTTGTATCAAAGCCCACTGGTGTATTTCAGACATATTACCTTTTGTGGACATATTACATTGTTATAATCCCATTGTAAATCCATCTTCATAAACACTTTCTTCTTCCCTATGCTATCTATCAAATCCAAAATCAGCGGCAATGGATAATGATTCTTGATCATCCAACTGTTTAGATATTGATAATCTTGCATCATTCTTTTCTTCCCATCTTTCTTTAGCACAAAGAACACTGGTGATGTCTGTGGTGATTTTGATGGCCTAATATACCCCTTTCTCAACTGGTCTTTCACAAATTCTTGTACCTCTTCTCTCTCTACTCTTGACAATGGATAGATCTTGCCCTTCTTTGGTACAAAACCTTCTCTGAGATCTATAACATGATTCCAGGCCTTTCTTGTCAGCATTCTCTCTGAATCCTTCTTTTCAAACACCTTCAAACACTTATGAAACTGTCTTGGAACCATTTCATCTGTCGCCCTTAACTCTATCAAATCTTCTTCTTTTTCTGCCACTATTCTTGCTATTGCTATCTCTTCATCTGTCCTTGGTTTCCTCATTTCTTTCTTTTCTTCCTTCTCTTGCTGCTTCTTCCATCTTGGTTTTGTCTGCTTTCCTGTCTTTCACTTCTTTCCACATTCATTCAGACATCTTGTCATCTATACTTCCCCTGTTTTCCAGTCTATTTCTGGATTATGGCATGCTAGCCAAGGCATACCCAATATAACACTCTACTTCTGACCCCCAATCACATCTATTGACATCCTCTCTTTATGCTCCTTAAAAAATATCTCCACTTCCACTATATCTACTATAGGCCCTACATAATTTAGTGTGCCGTCGACATTCCTCACATAAACTGGTCTCTCTAACTTCATCCTTCTAAACCTGTGCTTTTTTGCAAACTCCTTACTCATTACCAATCCTGTTGCCCCACTATCTAACAACGCTTCTGTCACAACTCCTTTCTCTTCCTCTTCCTGCTTCAATCTAATCTTCACTGTTACTTCTTTCAAATATTTTTCCTTTTTCTCTTTTCTTTCTAACTTTGTTTGTCTCAACTCTACTCCCCTCTTTGCTCTCTCTTCCCTCAATATCATCTTTCTATCTTTTGCCACTTCTTTACCACTTCCTTCCTCTTTCTGCATCATCCTGACTTTCAATACTTCAAATCTATTTGAGGGCACTTGTACTGGTCCCTCTTTTCCCATATTCCTACAACTATAGGCCATATGCCTGAATCATCCACAAGCAAAACACTTTCTCTCCTTCATTGCTATTTGTCTCCTTTCTTCTCTCCTCCTTTCTAATTCCTCTTGATGTTTCCATTTCTCTTATGTTCTTCTTTCTTCTTTTAGCCTTATCTTCTTAATTTTCCTCCACTTCTCCTCTACCCTCTTCTGCTCTTCTCTCTTCTCTCTTTCTCTTTTATTTCTCTCATAACTTTCCTTCCTCCATCTATTGTCTTCTTTTTTTTCTCTTGTTCTTTTTTCTTCTTTTTTTCTTATTTCTCCTTCTCTCTGTCTTTTTATACTTTCTATTGTTTTCTGCATTTCCAACATTTTTATATTGTTTTCCATGATTATTTTTACCAATCCCATCCTTTCTACCTTCTTTTCATTGCTCAGCCCTCTCAACTCTTCTTCTATATTCACCCTACTCCAATCAATTCCTGTTGTCTCCATATCTATTCTCTCATTGCTGATTGTTAACAACAGCATATTCCTTTGTTTATTCTCTCGCTGTCAATCTAAACAGTGGTAAATCCTCTGTAGGTGATAGTGGGCACTCTTTTTGTCCTACCTACACTCTCTATCAGCTACTTATCTACTGCCTTACTGACTACTGCCCTAATCAACTATTACACTATTATCCCTAAGCAGGGAATTCCTAAACTAGGCACTCCTTAATAGACACACTGCTACTCTTTATGGACAGATCACAAAGGAATTTTGCAGCACAAGCCTTCTACATAAATATGACTATCTACCATACCCACACAAGGTAATATGTCTTACTGCACCAGTAGGTCTTGGTATAACAAAACAACTAAGATTCACCCTTTTAGTTGGTATTTCCCTTAATACCTAGGGTCTGGCTAATGTTGTAGCAACCACTCGTCACTCAAGGACAAATGATCTCACAACGAGCAAAGCTCTCAGTAGGGCTATCAAGTAACGAATGGGGGAATTACAAGAGAACTCAACAAGGAGCCCTCGCTTGCATTGCTCCTCTATATATACTACTATATCGTGGTCCATGCTACAACAATGTGTTTACCTCATGTCTATCTACCATGTATCTACCTTAAGGCTACCATGCTTCCTACATGTGCCTTGACGTCATATCTTTAATCTCTGCTATACATGTGCACACCATGTGTCCACCATGAGGAACCCATGTCCCTTGACGTCATCTCCTAACCCTAACTTCTTCTAGACTCTTCCCGATCCTTCTAGACCCTAAGTCCTTCTAGACTGCTCTAGACTCTGTCACATGACTTCCAGGTCATGTGCCTGTCTCCTATATCTCTTCTCCCGTTGTAGACTAATAATTATCATTACAATATATACTCATCCAAACTCTAACCTTAGTCCAAAGTCTGTCTACATCCTTGCGCTATAACAGCTAAATCTTCTTGACATCGAGCACACTGCTCACAGTTGAGGATGATAAAAGAGTAAGAAAAGAAGTTCCTATAATGCAGAGTTCCTAGAGGTAGTTGAGTTCTACTATTGTGGCAACCACTAGATACAAAGTCCAATAGCTACACAAGCGAGTAAAGCTCTTAGTTGTTATAGTATGAGAGTATGGACAGACTTTAGGGTTAGGGTTAGTGGACAGAGATAGGACAATAGTTAATTATTAGTCTACAATGGACAAAGGGACAAGAGATAGGCACGTGACCTGGAAGTTATGTGATAGAGTCTAGAGCAGTCTAGAAGGACTTAGGGTCTAGAAGGATCGGGAAGAGTCTAGAAGGAGTTAGGGTTAGGAGTGACGTCAAGGGACATGGGTTCCTCATGGTGTACACATGGTGTGCACATGTACAGCAGAGATTAAAGGTATAATGTCAGGGTACATGTAGGAAGCATGGTGGCCTTAAGGAAAACACATATGGATGAGTAATAGGATATGAGGTAGAAGCATGGTGGATGGACATGAGGTAAATATATTGTTGTAGCATGGACCACAATGTAATAGTATATATAGAGGAGCAATGCAAGCGAGGGCTCCTTGTTGAGTTCTCTTGTAATTCCCCCATTCATTACTTGATAGCCCTACTGAGAGCTTTGCTCGTTGTGAGATCATTTGTCCTTGAGTGACGAGTGGTTGCTACAACATTAGTAGGCAATCAAGTAGGAAAAATCACAAGAGAACTTGACAAGGAGCCTCTGCTAAATTAGAGTTCTATTTATACTATTACATATTAGTCTATGCTACTACCTCATGTCCACCTCATGTCTTACTCAAGGCCACCATATGTACACCATGTGCCCTGATGTCATCTTCCAGATTCTTTTACCATGTTCTAGGCCTATGATGTCACATCATGTGACCTGTCTTGTGACTGCAATATCATGTGCCTCTTCATCGTCAAAAGGAAAAAGAAATTCAAAAGAAAAGAAATATAAAATCAAGAAAAATAGATAAAAGAAAAAGAAAAATGTTAGTGTTCAAAGTGTTCTATAACATTGTATTAGAGTAAACACAAGAGAACTCAATAGAGAGCAAGCTCTTTACAAAATAGTTTACCTTATATACTCTTACAGATAGTCTGTGCTAGGTACTGTGCATCCTACCCTAAATGACCATATGTCAAGCATGAGGCCAACATGTGGTGTCCATGTTGTATGATGTTATTTTGTTCCAGAACCTTCTACTCCCTTCTTTCAAGTCCTGTAATCAATGTTGTGACTATACCATCAGATGTGACTGGTGTGACAGTATGACCAATCACTTCTAACCCTAACCCCAGAGTTCTAAAAATTGAAAAGATGAAAAATAAATTGAAAATAAAATAAAAATGAGAAAGAAAATATAAAGAAACTAAGTTTACTTTTTATGATCCTGATAGAATTGGAGAGAGGAAGAGAGGTTGAGAGAGTAATGAGAGAATAGAGTTCAAGCTCCAAGGTTAAAAAATACAAGGGCATAAAGGCAATAACTACTACAGCCTCAAGTTTGGCCAAGAAAGTAAGAGGTGTCTTAACAATGAATTCAAGCAAGACTTATTCTAATAGAGGGAGTGGAAAAAACAAATAAGATAATGGTATACTCAAATTAATAAATGTTATGACCTTAGCTTGGAGCTCAGGTTGCACTTAGGCAAAAACTTGAGAGTAAGAGAAGAAATATATAGCAAGTGGTAAAGTGTAAAGATACAGATGTACTTTTATACTATATATATGTGTCCAACATGAGATAACAGTTCATTGTACATAATGCAAATGAGTTATAAAATATAAAGAAGAGACAAGGATATAGCACCTACTATATGAGGCACTGACTAAGACTATTATAGTGCAGCCAATCATGTTGTCATTACTTTTGACCCTAAGCCATACTGAATCCTTGAGGTATTGATTGTAACAATAAGCAGAGTTTGTACCATACA
This sequence comes from Leucocoprinus gongylophorus, assembly GCA_022457215.2. NCBI lineage: Eukaryota > Fungi > Basidiomycota > Agaricomycetes > Agaricales > Agaricaceae > Leucocoprinus > Leucocoprinus gongylophorus. The sequence continues at coordinate 22,816 of JAJOHK020000355.1, read as the reverse complement.
ACCTATATGTTATAGATATAAATAGGGGGAATCAGAAGTGTTTTTACTGTGGGAGATTTGGACATTTAGTGAGAAATTGTAGGAACAGAGGTATAGGAGGTAGAATTGGAGAGGATAAAAGATTAGAATATGAATAAATATTATAGTACACTTGAATACTAATATTTTTCTTAATTTAATATTTCTTTTCTTTTTCTCTTTTTATTTTATTTTGACAATGAAGAGGTATGTGACTACAGTCACATGACATGTCACATAATATAAGATTATAGGCCTAAACTCTAGAAGAAAGAATTAGAAGAATGACATTAGAACATATGTATATTGCATAGTATTCTTATGAAAGATATAAGGTTAATATATAATGAAAGTATAGACTACACATGGACATTAGGATAGGGCTATCTATTGTTAGCATAGACCATGAGAATTTTGGATAAATAGTATAGGAATATAGTAGGAACTCCTTGTCTAGTTCTCTTGTGATTCCCATTTAATATCCTACTAAGAGATTTACTTGTTATGCTACTATTAGTTTTTGTGAATAGTGGTTTCCACAATAACAAAGAAGAATGACTGAAGAAGAAAATGGACAGAACAATAATTTAAATGGGGAAAGAGACCTGATAGTTCTCAATTAGGTCTCAATAATTATAACAGATTTGCAATGCTTAATAGAGTAGTAGATCATACATCTTACTGTAATTTGAACAATAAGGATATGCTAAGGGAAGTTACAGTTAAGATAGAATTAGAAAGAATTGATATACAAGAAGAAGTAATAGTGAAAGCATTACTGAATAGTGAAGTTACAGAATTAGTGATGAGTTTGGAGTTTACAAGAAAGCAGGGGTTTAAGTTAAAAAAAATAGAAAGACCAATTTATATGAGAAATGTGAATGGAACTTTTAATAAGGAAAGGCTAATAAAGAATATAGTAGAAGTGAATATTTATTATTAGGGACATAGGAAAAGAATGGAGATTAGTATAATTAGAGAGCAGAGGTAAAATGTAATTTTAGAAATGCCATAGCTTGCTCATCACAATTCTGAAATCAATTGGAGAACAGGAGAAGTAAAAATGACAAGATATCTAGAGGAATGTGGAAAGTAGTAGAGACTAAAGCAAGAAAAATCAGAGTGGCAAAAATAAAAAGAAGAAGAAGAAAAGAGAGAGGAAGAGAGGAAGAATCAAGAATAGAAAGAACAGAAAAAAAAGAGAAGAAAAAACCAAAGAAGAAAAGGACAATGGAAGTAAAGAAGATAGTAGAGAAATGGGAAATATGGAATAAAGAGGAAGAGGCACTTCCTCTTTAGCTAGGTTAGAAGAGGAAGCAAAAAAAATGGTACCAGAATATTTCCACAAGTAGATCCATGTCTTTAGCAAGAAGGCCAGTGAGAGGATGCCTACAAGAAAGTTATAGAATTATACTATTAATATGAAGGAAAGATTTATACTGAGGAAGAGGAAGGTGTATCTATTGTCAAGAGAAGAGAGATAAGGTATACAAGTTCATTTCTAAACAATTGAGAAAAGAGTACATTAGACCCTTGAAGTTACCTCAAATGGCACCAGTATTTTTCATAGGAAAAAAGAATAGGAAGAAATATATAGTTCAAGACTATAAATACTTAAATGAATAGACTGTAAAAAATGATTACTCTTTACCTTTAATTTCAGACATAGTAGAGAACATAGGTATAAAAAAAGTATTTACAAAGATGGACTTGAGATGTGGATATAATAATATATGGATAAAGGAGGGAGACAAGTAAAAGGTGGCATCACCATACTAGAAGGGTCATTTAAGCCAACAGTAATGTTCCTTGGACTCACAAACTTACTAGCAATGTTTCAGACCATGATAAATAAAATCTTATGGGATCTCATTAATACTAGAAAGGTAGCAAGTTTTATAGATGATGTAATAGTAGGAACAGAGATGAAAGAGGAATATGATGAGATAGTAGAAGAAGTAGTTAAGAGGTTGGCAAAAAATGATTTATATGTAAAACTAGAAAAGTACAAGTGAAAGGTTAAAGAAGTGGGTTTCTTAGGAGTAATAATAGGACTGGAGGGAATCAAGATAGAAAAGGAGAAGGTGAAGAGTATTTTGGATTGGCTAACTCCAAAAGGAGTTAAAGATGTATAGAAGTTTTTGGGATTAGTGAATTACTATCGTTGATTCATTAAGGATTTTGCAGCAATAGCCAGACCATTGCATGATATGGTAAAGAAGGATAAGAAGTGAAAATAGACAGAAAGATAGGAAAAGGCATTTAGAAAGTTGAAGGAAAGATTCACAAAAGAACTAGTATTAGCAGCATCAGATTTAGACAAAAAATGAGAATGGAAGTAGATGCATTAGACTATGCTACAAAGGAAGTATTATCTATGGAATACAAAGATGGGATATAGAGATTAGTGGCCTTCCTCTCAAAATCTCTAGATGAAACAGAGAAAAACTACAAAATCTATGACAAAGAGATATTAGTAGTTATAAGGGGATTAGGAAACTAGAAACATTTATTAGAGAGTACAAAATTCAAGTTCAAGGTTTGAACAGACTATAAGAATTTAGAATATTTTATGAAAATGCAGAAATTAAACAGAAGACAGGAAAGATAGGCTTTATATTTGTTAAGATTTGATTTCACCTTGAAACATGTTCCTGGAACAAAAATGAAAAGAACAGATGGACTTAGTAGAAGGCTAGACTAAAAAGTAAGGGTAGAAAAGAATAACAATAATCAAGTATTTATTAAAAACTATTGGATTTGTAATTTATCAGAAGTAATAATAGAAGAACTAGAAGTAGATATATTAGAAAAAAATAAATATAGCTAGAAGTAAGAACAAGGAGATAGTTTAAGTAGTAGAAGAAATGAAGAAGGTAGAAGTAAAAGTATTGAGAGGAGAAGATTGGCAGATAGAAAGAAACTTGGTGTTGAAGAAAGAAAAGGTATATATACTGAAGGATGAAGCATTAAAAGTAGAAATAATCCAGTTACATCATGATACATCAGTAGCAGGTCATGGAGGAAAGTAGAAGACAACTAAATCAGTGACAAGAAATTATTGGTGGCCAGGAGTAACAAAAGATGTGGGGAAATCTATGAAAGGATGTGATATATATCAGAGGATAAAGAATAGGATGGAGGTGCCAGCAGAAAAGTTGAAGTTGAACAAGGTCTCAGAAAACTGTGAACTTTATTACAAAATTACCATTAGTAGCTGGGAAAGATGCAATCCTAGTGGTCTGTGATAGGTTGTCCAAAATGATACATTTTGTGGTAATAATAGAAGAGACATTGGTAGAAGGGTTGGCATGGTTATTTAGAAATAACATATGGAAGTTACATGGGTTAACAGAGAATATAGTGTCAGATAGGGAACTGTAGTTTGTAGTAGAGATAACAAAGAAATTGAATAGCATGTTGGAAATTGAGATAAAACTATTGATGTCATTCCACTCTAAAACAGATAGTTAAATAGAGAGAATAAACTAGGAATTAGAACAGTACCTGAGATTCTTTGTAGATCATAGGTAAAAGAATTGGTCAGAATGGTTAGTATCAGCAGAGTTTGCAATTAACAAGACACATTTGACAACTAATATATCTCTATTTATAATGAACTATAGAAGAGAGTTAAGAATGGGAGTAGATATCAGGAGAAAGGAAAAGATGGAGAAAGTGATGGAGTTTGCAAAAAGGATGAAAAAGGTACAAGAGAAAGCAGAAGCAGCATTAAAGAGAGCATAAGAGGAGATAAAACAACAGGCAGATAGAGAAAGAAAAAAGATAGAAGCATAAAAGATAGAAGACTGAGTGATGTTAAGTATGAAAGATTTAGTGTTCAAGGAGCAGCTGGCAAAGAAGTTAGTGGACTGATATATTGGTTTATATATCATTGATAAAGTAGTATCTACTAATGCAGTCAAATTACAACTGCCAACTTTGATGAGAATTCATCTGGTTGTAAATATTAGTCAAGTAGTGTAATATAAGAAACAAGTAGGAGAATAGAAAGCAGAAGAGATGAAACCAGTAGAAGTAGAAGAAGTCAAAGAGTGAGAAGTAGAAAAAATATTAAACAAAAGTGAGGGGAGTTGTAAAGTACTTAGTATAATGAAAGGGGGTTTACAGTGAAATATGATAGTTGGGAAAGAGAGGAGAATTTGGAGAATACAAAAGAAATGGTGGCAGAGTTCAAGAGAAGTGTTATGGCAACCACTTATCACAATGACAAATGATCTCACTAACAAGTAAATCTCTTAGTAGAGTTATAATGTGGGAATTTCACAAGAGAACTCAACAAGGAGCCTCTTTTTAATTAGAGTCCTATTTATACAAAAGGTTCATGGTCCATGCTACTAATAATTAATCCTGCTCTTATGTCCATGCTTCACTCTCATGTCTGCCTCATGTCTTACTCAAGGCTACTATGTGTACTCTATATGCCCTGACATCATCTTCTAGTTCCTTCTACCATGTTCTAGGCCTATGATGTCACATGCCTCTTCATCATCCTTTAAAGAAAAATAAAAATAAAAATAAAATTAGAAAAAATAAAATAAAATAAAATAAAATTGTTAATGTTCAAAGCATCTCATAACAATACCTCTCTTAGGGTTCCACTTCCAGAGGAACTTCTTTTTTGTCCCCCCAGATCCTTTTACTCCTCTACTCATCTTTCTCATTCCATTCCAAACCTTCTTCTAGTTTCTTCATATATTTCTTCTTCCCTTCTTTTCTATCGTTCTTCCACCTATTCCAATTCCTCTCCAATTTTTTCAAATATTCTTCATCAAATTTCTTATTGTCCCATCCATATAACAACTTCGCTGTATATCTTCCTGGTAACTCTCCTTTTCTGAATTCTTCAGCTTCTGGATTCAACTTTATCTCTTCTCTTTTCTTTATCCTTATTCTCCGTATTTCTTCTTCAAATCTTCCTTTCTCAAACTCTTCTATCTTCTCCATCGCACTCTTCAAATTTTCTAACCCTTCCCATGTATTTTCCTCTATCATATACCCTTTCCATTTTACCAAGTACCTTGTCTTTTCTCTCTTCTCTTCTCTATCCAAAATTTCCTCTACTTCATATTCCTTTTTACTGGCTACCTCAACAAGTGGTGGTGGTATCTTCTTCTGCCCCTCTACCTACTCTCTATACTTCACTATTCTTCTTACATTTACCACCAGATGTATCCTTAACAATGCCGGTAACTCTAATTCCACTGCATTCTCTGATACTATTTTTCTGACCACATATAGCCCTATGAATTTCTCTATCAACTTCTTTGTTGCCCTTTTTATCAACTCCTTCAAAAAATCTTTAGTACTAATCAGTATCTTGTCACCTACTCTATATTCCTCTGCTTCTTTCCTATTTCTATCTGCTTGTCTTTTCATCTCCTCCTGCAATTTCACCAATGCTGCTCTTGCCTCCTCATGTCTTTCTTTCATCTCCTTCATAAATTCCTCCGCCTTTTCATTCTTTCTCTTTTTTCTTATATCAAAGCCCATTCTTGGTTCTCTCCCATAATTGACTTGGAATGGTGATGTCTTTGTCACTGTATGCACCTTGTTGTTGAATGTAAATTCCACCGTTGCTAACCATTCGGCCCAATTGTTCTGCCTATGATTGACATACATTCTCAAATATTGCTCCAGCTCTTGATTGGTCCTTTCCATCTGACCATTTGTCTCTGGATGATAAGCTGTAAACAGCTTTGTTTCTATCCCCAACATTTTATTCAATTCTCTTGTCAGCTCTGCTACAAACTGTGGTCCTCTATCTGATATCACGCTCTCTGGCAACCCATGCAATTTTTACACATTATCTCTAAATATCCTCATTAATCCTTCCACTGTTGTTTTTCCTGTCATTACTACAAAGTAGGACATTTTCAAGAATCTATCACACACTACCAAAATTAAATCATAACCTTTTGATACCAGTAACTTCGTAATAAAATCCACTGATATATATTGCTACAGTTTCTCAGGTATCTGATTAGGCTTTAATTTTCCCACTGGCATCTCCACTCTATTCTTCATCCTTTGACACTGATCACACCCCTCCACATATTGCTTTACTTTCTTCATCATTCCTGGCCACCAATAATTTTTAGTAACCAGTTCTATCATTTTCCACTGTTCTCCATGTTTTGCCATTAGCGTATCATGATGCAGTCAAATGATTTCCACTCTCAACTTCTCATCTTTCAGAACATATACTCTTTCTTTTTTCAGTACTAATCCTTCCTCTATCTGCTATTCCTCATCTCTCAACATCTTAACTCCTATCTTCTTTATCTTTTCTACCACTTTTATTATCTCCTTATCCTTATCTCTAGCTTCCTTTATTTTCTTTACTATCCCTTCCTCTGGTCCTTCCATAAGCTGCTCTATCACTCTCACTTCTAACCATTCTTCTTTCACCATTACTTGATTTTCATTATCTTTTTCCACTCCTTCTGCCCAATCTACTCTTCTACTCAAACTATCTGCTCTCCACATACTCTTGCCAGCCACATGCTTTAAAGCAAAATCAAATCTCGACAAATATAGTGACTATCTTGCTTGTCTTCGATTCAACTTTTGAGCCTTCATGAAGTACTCCAAGTTTTTGTGATCTGTTCATATCTCAAACCAATCCTTGGCTCCTTCTAAGAAATGTCTCCATGTCTCTAAGCACTGAATTATCACCAACATCTCCTTATCGTGAATCTCATAATTCCTTTCAGCTTCATTCAACGATTTAGAAATATAGGCCACTGGCTTCCATCTCTTATCTTCACACTTCATTGACAACACTCCTCCTATTGCAAAATCTGATGCATCTGCTTCTACTCTCATCTCTTTATCCAAGTCTGGTGTAACCAAGACTGGTTCTGTTATAAATCTCTCTTTTAACTCTTCAAACACTCTTTGTTGTTTCTCTCCCCAACTCCATTTCGTTTCTTTCCTTGTCATCTCATGCAAGGGCTTTGCTATCTTAGCAAAATCTTTCACAAACCATCTGTAATAGTTTGCTAGCCCCAAAAACTTTTGTACATCCTTTATGCTCTTTGGTACCGGCCATTCTACAACTCCTTGCACCTTCTCCTTTTCCATTCTCACTCCGTCTTCTCCTATTATTACTCCTAAGAATCCTATCTCTCTAACCTTCCATACACATTTCTCTGGTTTTACAAACAAATCATTTTCCTCTAATCTTTTTAACACTTCTTCCACTATCTCATTGTGTTCTTCTTCTGTCTCTGTTGCTACCATCACATCATCAATAAATACCACCATCTTTTCTTCCACTACCAAATCTCTAAGCAAGTTATTTATCATTGTCTGAAATGTTGCTGGTGAGTTAGTTAACCCAAAGAACATTACTGTGAGTTCAAATGACCCTTCAGGTGTTGAGAACACTGCCTTCCACTCATCTCCCTCTTTTATTCTCACATTATTATATCCCTAATGTAAATCCATCTTCGTGAACACCTTTTTCTTCCCAATACTATCTATCAGATCTGAAATCAGTAGTAACGGATAATTGTTCTTGACTGTCCAACTGTTCAAATACCAATAATTCTGTACCATCCTCTTCTTCCCATCTTTCTTTGGCATAAAGAACACCAGTGACGTCTATGGTGATTTTGATGGCCTAATTGTTATGGACTAATACTCTTAGAGTGGAGTAGTAGAACAACTCTTGTATTGAGTAACACAAGAGAACTCGATAGAGAACTCTTCTACAAACTAGTCTACCTTATATAGTCCTACAGATAGTCCATGCTAACTACTGTGCACCCTATTCTAAACAACCATGTGTAGTCTATGAGGCTAATATGTGGTATCCATATTGTATGATGTCATTTGTTCTCGAATCTTCTACTAAATTCTCCCAAGTCTTGTGATCTGTCTTATGACTATACCATCAGGTTGTGACTGATGTGACATCATGACTGATCAACCCTAACCCTAGTTGTTCTAAAAATAGAAAAATAGAAAAATAAAACAGAATGAAAATAAAAATGAAAAATAAAATAGAGAAAAACTAAGTCTACCATTTGTGAACTTGACACTAATGTACCCCTTTCTCAACTGATCTTTCACAAATTCTTGTACCTTCTCTCTTTCTACTCTTGACAATGGATAGATCTTGTCCTTCTTTGGTACAAATCCTTCTCTGAGATCTATGGCATGATCTCAGGCCTTCTTTGTTGGCATCCTCTCTGAATCTTTCTTTTCAAACACCTTCAAATACTTATGGAACCTTCATAAAACTATCTTATCTGTCGTCCTCAATTCTATCAAGTCTTTCTCTTTATCCTCTTTTTCTTCCATTATTCTCTCTATCATCTTTACTTCCTCTATTGCTGGTCTTCTCTTCTCTTTCTTTTCCTCTCTTTCTTCTTGCTTTTTTCATCCTGGCTTTGTTTGCCTTCCTGTCTTCCACTTATTTCCACACTCATCTGGACACCTTGTCATCTTTACTTCTCCTGTCTTCCAATCTATCTCTGGATTATGGCATCTTAGCCAAGGCATGCCCAATATCACACTCCACTTCTGTTCTCCTATTACATCTATCGACATTCTCTTCTTATGCCCTTTGAAAAATATCTCTACCTCCACTGTATCTACTATTGGCCCTGCATAGTTTAACGTGTCATCTACATTCCTCACATATACTGGTCTTTCCAACTTTGTTCTTCTAAACTTGTGCCTCTTCGCAAATTCCTCACTCATCACCAATCCTGTCACACCACTATCTAACAATGCCTCTGTCACCACTCCTTCTTCTTCTTCCTCCTGCTTCAACCCAATTTTCACCATTACTTCTCTCAACAACTTCTTCTTTCATCTGTTTTACTTCTACCTCCCTCTTCACCTTTTCTTCCCTCAGTATCTCTCTTCTATCTTTTGCCATCTCTTTACCGCTTCCTTCCCCTCTCTGCATTACTCTAACCTTTAATACTTCAAATCTATTTGGGGACACCGGTACTGGTTCCCCTTTTCCTCCATTCCTGTAATGACTGGCCATATGACCGAATCCTCTGCATCCAAAACATTTCCTTTCCTCTATCACTCTTTGTCTGTTCTCTTCTCTCTTTCTTTCTCTCATCTCTTGATATCTCCACTCTTTCTCCACTTTCTTTTCCTCCCTTCTCTTTATGCTTTTGATCTTCCTCCATTCTTCATCTACTTTTCTCTGTTCTTCTCTTTTTTCTTTCTTCTTCTTATTTCTTTTTCTACATTCCTCCATCCACTTATCTGTCTCTTCCTGTTCTCTTGTCCTTTCCTCTTCTCTTCTTCTTATCTCTATCTGTCTTCTTTTCTTTTCTTCTTCCATTACTTGCAACTCTACTATTTGTTTTTGTAATTTTAACATCATCACATTATTTTCCATTATCTTGTTCATCAATCTAACTGTTTCTTCTTCACCATACTTCTTCACTATTTCTTCCATATTCACTTGACCAATATCTGCCATTCTAATCTCTTCAAAAATTTCTTTCCTAATTTATCCTCTCATTGCTTCGTTAACAATGGTAAACTATCACTGTGGCCTTGTTTCTAGTGACTATGATCTTTCTTTATTCTCTCGCTGTTGATTCTAAACAGCAGCAAATCCTCTGTAGGTAATAGTGGGCACTCTTCTTGTTCCACCTATACCGTCTACTAACTACTTATCTACTGCCCTAATCAAACTGTTACACTATTATCCCTAAGCAGGGAATTCCTAAACTAGGTGCTCCTTAATGGACTATGCCGTTGCTTTGTGTAGACAGGTCACAAAGGGATCCTGTAGCATAAGCCTTCTATATAAATATAACTATCTATTATGTCTACACAGGGTGATGCAACCAAACTACACATGTGGACAAGACCAGCTAAGCTTTGCCTGCCTAGTTAGTATATCCCTTAATGCCTAGGGTCTAGCTGATTTCTTCTTGACGTTGAGCACATGGCTCGCAGTCAAGGATGAATAAGAGTAAGAGAAAAGGAGTCCACAGAACACAGAGTCCTCTGAGGTCGTCAAGTTCTACTGTTGTGGCAACCACTTATCACAATGACAAATGATCTCACTAACAAGTAAATCTCTCAGTAGAGTTATAATGTGGGAATTTCACAAGAGAACTTGACAAGGAGCCTCTTCTTAATTAGAGTTCTATTTATACTATTATATATTGGTCCATATTACTACCTCATATCTACCTTATGTCTTACTCAAGGCCACCATGTGTACACCATATGCTTTGACATCATCTTCTAGTTCCTTCTACCATATTCTAGGCCTATGATGTCACATCATGTGACCTGTCATGTGACTTCATTGTCACATACCTCTTCATCATCCTTTAAAGAAAAATAAAAATAAAAATAAAATTAGAAAAAATAAAATAAAATAATTAATATCCAAAGTGTCCCATAACAAGAAGGGTAAATATAGAAGTAAGATAATAAGAGAAGTCAGACACAGCAGAAGGAAAAGACTTTAAAAGGGAGGAATTGTAAGAAAAGTATATAATAAAGATATATGGTTGGAATAATGGAAAATTTGAGAATGAGTATTTAAGAAAGTTGGAAAGAAATTGAGAAAACTGGAAGGGAAAGGATAAGACAATATGTGGTAGAAGAGTAAGTTCCTCTGGAGTAGAAACCTTGAAGGGGAGTAATGTCAAAGTTGTGAATAATGGACTCTATTTTATTTCCTTTTGTTATTTTCATTTTTGTTCCTCTTTTATTTAAAGTTAGAGTTTAATGTGATACCATGGTCATAACTATTACAAATTAGTTACAAATATCACAGTCACAGTCACACAAGAATATAGTTATGATAGAACATTCTAGAATAATAATATTATATAATATATTTAATATATATTGATCTTATGGCTTATACATGGTGTTTAGGGTAGGCTAGATGCAGTAGTAGTATGAACTATCTAGTGTGATATATAAGATAGATACTTTATACTAAGAACTTTATTGAGTTTTCTTGTATTAACCCTAATATAAGGTTTACTTTCTTGATCTACTCTAAGATCTTGAGATCATAACAACAAAAGCAAGTTGAAAGTAGTATGCTATACAAATAACAACTTTAAATTCAACCAAAAGCTATTATATCTAGCTTGACTTCATCACATGATTGTAATTTTAGAAAAAATGTTTGGATAAAAATAAGTATGATATTTAATCCAAGTTAATTATTAGACTAAGGAACTGTACATAGTAGATATAGTTTTTAAATATATAAAGAAGTATTCTAATAATAAGATACTACATATATTCTAGGTTTATTGGTTATTACAAAGATTATTAATTGAAACTTTATAGAATTTGTTGTAAAATAAAAATGCTCTTATTGGCAGATCGATAGATGATTGAAATGAAGTGTGATTTATTTTAGAAGAGAAAAAGTAAGTTTAAATGAGATTGGTATTATCTGGAGTAAATAACAGATATGGTCAAATTAGTATGTAACAAGATAGTCCAAAAGAATTCAAGGTTGTAAAGAAGCTAAGATCAACAAATAAACAATAGTTAAAACTCTCAACTGGTTTTAAAAGAATCTCTACTAAAGAAAAGATTGAAATTGTCTTAAGAAAAGTCAAGAAAACTCTCAATGTCAAAATTAAAAACAATAGACTTTAATTCTTTTCTTTTCTTTTCTTATTTTTATTTTTATTTCCTTTATTTTCTATTTTTAGGCTAGGGTTAGTGTTAGTATAGTATTATATATCACTATCACAACTATCACATAATCATATAACATAAAGAAAGTCATAAAAGATTTTAGAATAAATAATATTATATAATATGGCAATAATATATTGGTCTTGAGGAAAGCATAAGTACTTGAGAATAAAATAGTTATAATATATGTACAGATATCATATATAAGTCCACTCATCTGGAAACTACATCTCCACAGTAAAGTCACCTCCAAAACATACAAGCCCACCTTTTACAGTAGCCACCTTTCTCACAACATGTCTTATGGTAGTGCTGCAACCATCTAGGTATTCTGTCTTCCACAGTGGAAATACTCCTATTCAACTTGGTCTTCCATGATGGAGTTACTTCTGTCAGTGTTTCAACACTGAAACCTCTGCTCAGAGTAATAGGGGTGTTACCACTAAAAAACCTGAGCATCTCCTATACTTTTCATTTGTATATAAGACTAGTAGTTACACTGTAATTCACTAGTCTGATAATTAACGAAGATAATCTCTTATTGAACTTAATCTCCAGTATTTAATGGTGACATACCAATCAGCACTTATTTCCATCTTGGACTTCTTCCCATCATCTGAAGTTGCAATCATATAGTAGATAGACAGCATAACATATAAGCTGAAGCCAAGGTTGTTCCACAAGTTCACCCACCTCTGAGTCATTTCTGTAGACTTCCACCCCAGTGTAAACCACACCTGACAACAGATCATAGTCTATAATATATAAGATAGCTAAGAACTCTATTGAGTTTTCTTGTGATAATCTAATCTAAGGTTCTATTTTTATTTCAACTTTAAAAAATTTGAATTATAATACTATCACTATAGTCCAAGATCTCAGAACATTCTCCAATAATGTTATTGATTTCTGGAACTGCCTAAGTAATGTAAAGTAGATTTATCATATAGCCATTAACAAGAAAATAAAACAATTCAACCTTACTTTCATTCTTCTATGTAAATTGTCATAAGATTTCAGCAAGAAATATAAATATAACAATATTATATATAACTGGCAAATAATATTTCAAGTATCATATTTTAAAGGAAATTACTTTCTCAAACTATTAGATGATGGATATCTTCTAGTCAATCCTACTTATATAAAAGATAGCTCTTGGCTCAAACAAATTAGTCACTTGAACTCTCTATGTACAAGAGCAACTAGGATAGTCACAAACCATGCTTCTATAAAAGAGTATAGATTGAAATTCCTTCTAAGAGAAAATCTCAGCTGTCTGTGTAAAACTTATCCAATTGAATCAAGGCATCATATTATTTATAAGTGTAGAAGATATAACAACTATTGGAATTCAAATAAAAAGTCTCTAAGTTATTTTGTATTATTTCTCAAGTATAACCCTGAAGCCTTCTTTTTTCATAAAGAAATCACTTAATAGTAGTAATTCTGTTATTATCTTACTATAGTATATTCTTCTTTTCTCTTTTTTCATTGCTATATAAATAGTTACCTTATAGCTATCACAGCCTACCACCATACTCTATGTAATCAATTATTGATTTAAAAGAGTTTTTTCTCTTTCTTAGTAAATATTCTAAATACTTTCATTAAGATTTCTAACTATCTAGCTACTATTACTTGGTTATGTCAGTACTGTTCTACTAGATTAAAATGTATTCCAGTAATATTTAGAATAGTTATTATCCTCAGAAGTTCTTATTCTATTCTCTTAAAAAATAAGTATTATTTATATTTAGCCAATTAATATATACTTAGAACTTCCTAAAGGTTGTAAAAGCCCATATAATCACATGGACTCTACTAGTTACCCTAATAATATGTTATAGTACACTTGAACTTTCATTTTATTTTATTTTAATCTATTTTTCTTGATTTGATTTCTTTTTTTTTTTCTTGGAAAATGAAGAGGTACATGACCACAGTCACATGACACCATGTCATAGGCCTAGAATATTTTAGAAAGGATTAGAAGAAATAATATTAAAGTATATATTTATGACATGTTTACCTTATAGCTAATATATAGATATTAGAATAAGGTTATTTATTATTGACACAGACCATATACTTGTAGTATAAATAGAGTAGCAATACATTGGAAACTCCTTGTCAAGTTCTCTTATAATCTCTATAAGACTCTTGTTTTATAAGATTACTTAGTATGTTATTAATCATTTTAATTAGTAGTTGCTATAATATAGTAGAATAGAATCTCCTCTTTGAAATCTTGAAGTATTTTAAGTCTAGTAGTCATAGATTATCCACTTTATATCTTAATCTCTCTTTTCTTTTCTTACTTTCTGAATAATGACTATTCCAAACAATTATTTTATAAACATCATCTATACTAATAAAGCTCCAGATATTTTCCAACACTATCTTAGAGAAGTAGCTGAGTGCCATATGTCTCAGAACTCTCTACTAACAATATCCTCACTAGTTTAGTAATCCAACTTAGACTTGCAAGTCTTCATATCAAATCCATTACAGATATACTATCTTCAACTATATTAAGATCTATATTCTCTACCAATACTCCCATATCTAGAAACTCTCTCATTACTCTTAATTTCATATCCTACCTCTACTAGACTTTGATAGTGATTAATAAACTGGAAGAGATTTTTTAAGCTTCTATTCTTTATATATCTACCTATTTACCAAGTAGTTTACTTACAATCAAGATAAGATTTTTTGGGCTCTACTTTTCTTTAGGAGTAATTGTACTTCTAAATAGTCAAAGAGTTTCTTTCATGAGGAATTCACTACTAGTACTTTTTCCATCACCACATAGTCTAATTTTGAGTAGCTCTAAAAGTATTTTTTTCTGATCAATGTTACTACTGAAGCCATTAATAAACTAAAAGAGATAATATTTTATTAAGAGAACTGTGCTACAGAGAACTATTTAGATAAGTTCCAAACCTTAACCTCAGAAGCTAGTTATACTAACCCTCATACTATAGTAGTCAAGTTCTGCTGTAGACTTCGAACAGTAATTTAGAATTAGATCACAATCCTGTCAGTAGAGAGATCCAAAGACACAAACTTCTATACTTGGTTCAAAGTTGTATTTAGAATAAACCAAGCCCATAAGGTAAATAAAGTATTTCAGTCAACATAATATACAATCTGTTATAATTGATGCTTCATGTCTTATAGATGGTTTGCTTATAGACAACAAGTATTGGAGTTTCTTCTTTATGACTTAATGATTGGCTGTGATATATGTTTTCTTCATATATGATTAGTAAGTACCTCATGTAATAGTAGAGACTTTCTTATGTTTTAATTTATATCATATGTATTTCTTATAGTCTCTAGGTATATATAACTGTAGATACTATCTTGTATCTTTATGTTTTACCAATTGATCATTCTTTCCTTTTCTACTCAAGTCTTGCCTAAGTTGCAATCTGAGCCAAGCTTAAGGTTATAATATAATCCTCTTCAACCACTGATCTCTACAGTGTTTACTAGTTCTCTTTCTCTCTTAATAGCTATCTTTTATTTCATAAGCCCTTATATACCAACTACTACTGGTACTTTCTCCTAGTATTCCAATGAATATTAACATTACTTGAAAACCTCATCCTGTACCAACCAAAGACTGCTACTAATGTAGAGATCCAAACTACATAGTTAGAGAATATCTGTTAGGTGTAGTTCACACTTGAAGATGAAAGTCTGTGGAGTTAGCTTGGACATGTACAGAGTGTAGAAACTTCATGCGATGAGCTCGGTGATGTGGACTTGTCAGAATAACCTTGGCCTCAACTTATGTGTTATGCTTCCTACAAGCCATGTAGTTGCAATTTCAGAGAATAATCTTGTAAGGAGTTGTAAGGAGAGAAGTAAAGTGTGTCACCATTGACACTAGAGATTTAGCATCAACTTTAGTCAATTATCAGGCTAGCTATTACAAAGGGATCACCAGCCTCAAATACATAAAATAACAAAAGAAGTAACTAAAACAGATCTCCAAGTGAGTGTTTCATTAGTGAAACACTATATAGGAGTTCAGATTTGGAGAGGGGAAAACTCCACATAAAGTCTGAGTAAATTTGTGGAGTTTGAAGGAGATAATTAGGCAATGGACAAAAATGAATATGACCACAGATTTTGACTCAAATAAAGTGAAATAACTGTAGACTTTTGGTGGAATTAAGTCTGTTATATTTTACCAAACTACTGATGGAGTTTTGGGCACAAATAAGGCCAAATAACCATGGGGATTTGATGTTGTGTTGAAGTCAAATATGTTTCAGATATGTTTCAGAGTTTGGGATATGACAGTATATCCTTCTTAAAACTGAGCCCTTGAAGTCCTATAGGATTTAATATAGACTTTGGAAGATGGGTAGGACATAACCATGAAAGAAGTGGATTAAAAGGAGATAACCAAGAACAAAGAGTTTGACAGAACAAAAAAAGTCCGAAATTTTGCAAAGTTCTTTCAGAGTTTGTTGGCTAAGAAGAATTTTGTAATTTGTAGTACCTAATAATGAGTGACCTAGAAAATCAATTGGATATGAAAGCCCAACAAATTGTGTTTTGGGTATGGAAACCCAAGAAGAACAGATATACAAAAATTCTGGAGTATTACATAGACAGAATTGAGGATATATCCCAGAAGATACTCAAAAACTCTGGAGATTGTCAGAGTTTCGGTTGGATAAGAGGGCTAACATCTTCAAGGACATAAGAACAGAATTAGGACTCTATCTGCCACTTTATTCAAGTAACAGAGAATTCCTAGTACCTAGCAGAAGAGGAACAGCAAAAATTCTGGAGATTTTCAGAGTTTTGTATTCCCACAGAATGTTGAACAGAGTAGAATAGAAGTGTTGTTAGCCTGACAGATGCAACACATAGATGAAACTAGTATGCCAAATAGCGATTTAACCACTTGGAGATTTCTTGACTTGAAAGTCCAGAAATAAGATGGATATTGTTATAAGATAAGAGTGTGGACAGATTTTGGCTAGGGTTAGGGTTAGCTGGACATAAATAGATAGTATTATTATTAATCTATAACGGATGGAGAGCATGTGACCTGGAAGTCATATAACAGAGTCTAGAAGAAGTTAGGTTAGGAATGATGTCAAGGAACAATGGTTCCTCATAGTATACATATGGTGCACACATGGTGACAGAGATTAAAGAGTATGACATCAGAGCACATGGATATGGCATGGTGGCCTTGAGATAGAAGCATGGTGGATGAGTAATAGGACATGAAGTAGACACATTGTATTTATATAAATAGAGAAGCAATGCAGCAAGGGCTCCTTGTTGAGTTCTCTTGTAATCCCCACTACTAGATAGCCTTCTATAAGCTTTGCTGAAGTAAGTATACTACAAGTGCCGTTCCAGCAAGTGGTTGCTACAACAGATATGGAAATCCAAGAAGATAGTAAAGCAGAGAGAAAGTCAGCATTTGACTAAGTGACCAATGGTGTATTGGCTGTGGTACAAAAATAGAGCAAAAACTCCTGCAAAGATGGATGGAAAAATGTTAGGTCTGGATCCTAGCAAATCAAATGGATTTCAAATTGGATAGGCTAGATATCCAAGACCAAAAGGCAGGGCAAGTTTTCAGAGTGACATAGAAGCTTAGATTCATACAATCACCAGTGGAAAAAATTATGGGCAAGTTCGCAATTTTGGAGATAGTGCTGTTTGATAAACCATCAAATAAGTGGAAAGCAACTGAAGGAGTCGCAGATGTTTTCAAGTAGTGAGTATCCACAAATTTAGAGTCTACAAAGCAATGAGTAGACCTAGAGTTAACAAGAGCTTGGAATGGGATTTTATTAAGATGATCCTGACCAAGGATTAAGGGAGAGGTAAGGAAAACAAAGAGTAAATAAGGATTGGAAAGAGCATATGCATTGAGTTGGATCAGACTTATTGCTGCACAGAGAAGTTCAACATGGCCCTCAGTCTATGCAGAGTCCTAGAGGTCACTCTTTATTTTTCCAAGGGTTTCTTAAAAGCAGTTGCTAAAGTATCATGGCCCTTGGAAGTGATCATGGTCTGCTTCTTGGGACAGGAGTCCAACTTGTGGTCTCCTACACTGCAATAGAGGCACAGGTTGTTTTCGAGGTGCTTCTTACACTTGTCACTAGTCAACTTACCATTGCTGGCTAGCTTGGAAGAGAAGTCCACCTACAGAAAATTAGGTTGTTTCTTGGAAGCAGGGAATAGAGATGACTTTAAGAAGGTCTTGGCAGATGAGACTGCCAGAGATATGTTTGTCTTATTCTGGGAGGCTGTGGCAGGACTGGAAGTGGAAGCTTTTCCTTGCTTCTGAGAGTGAGACTCAAGGGCCTCTTTCTCTGCCTATCTTGCACAGTAGTATTTGTGGTCACATTTCTAGTAGCAGTGATCAATAGTCATTGCTAAGGCATATATATCTTGGAACAAGGTGGGTTTTCCTTGTTCCCAGGTAGGGATAAGGTCCTGGATCCAATTGGGGGTCCCTGGTAATAGCAATGGCACAGAACACTATTCCCCTAATCTAATTGGGAGGCATATTACATGAAGTCCACATTGTAAGTAGAAATCTTGTTACTTGGCTTTATGTGGAGATTGTCTAGCATGTTGGCTGCTTTACCAATGGAGTCTGAAAGACCAAAATGTCGATATAGCTTGTCCACAAACAGGTTCCAATCAGAGAGCTAGTCTTGAAGAATGCCCTGATCTTCCTAGTTGAGGCCTACCTTAAACTAGTTCTGGGCTGCTCTAGTTATTGTGAAGTTGATTTTCACAATGTTTATGTCAAATTGTACTGGGTTAGTGCAGAAATATAAGTGATATTGGAACAAGAAATTATTGAGCTTATCAGGCTCAGTGCCACTGAAGGTATTGGGAATGTAGGCTTTAGTTCTTCTTGAATTAGTATTAGGTCTGGAAGTCTGATTAGCATTAAGAGTGTTAGTGAGTTGGCTGAGTACGTCGGCCAATTGTTCATTAGTATTATTGTTGTAGACTCAAAACCTTAGAGTTGGTTAAGAGACTAAACCTTGTATAGGGTTGATACAAGAAGAACTCGATAAGGAGCTCCTACTCTATTTACCCGCTATATATACTAAATGTTCTTGGTCCATGTTACAACATTATATGTCCAACCCTAAAGTCCATGCCTCTACCTCATGTCCATTACTCATCTACCATGCATCTACCTTAAGGCCACCATGCTTCCCATATGTGCCCTGACGTCATACCTTTAATCTCCGCTATACATGTGCACACCATGTGTGCACCATGAGGAACCCTTGTCCCTTGACGTCATCTCCTAACCCTAACTCCAACTCTAGACTCTTTCCGATCCTTCTAGACCCTAAGTCCTTCCAGACCGCTCTAGACTACTCTAGCCTATCACATGACTTCCAGGTCACGTGCCTATCTCCTAACCCTATGTCCGTTGTAGACTAATAATTACCTAAGGTTCTAACCCTAACCCTAGCTAAAGTCTGTTCATACTCTTGTACTATAACAATTATCACTCTGACAGAGTTTGGACCATGAGCGAGTAGAAGATGTAGGTCTATTAGTTGTTAAGTTAGTAATAGAATTAGCAGGAGCATCTTCTCAGTTAGGATCATTGTCTGCAGGGACAATACTTGAGCCAGGAATAGGCAAAGCTGGCTGGCCAAGTTGAATAGTACTGGAGAGAGACCTCAGAGATGAATGATCTCTTTGGTGAATTCATCTTGAACATCATAGAGTATTGGGCAGATAAGCCAGATAGTCACTGAAACACAAAATAATATTGAAAGGTGTTCCAAGTGGTGGGACCAGAGTTGAAGTTGAAGAATTATAGCAAGAGGAAGCTATTTTAAACTTGAGATACAAATTGTAAAGTTAAATTGCAGACAGAACTGCGACAGAGGATTTAGCAGATGGAACTGCTCAGAAGCAATAGCAGACTTAGGAGTCTGATAATACTGTCAAGCATAGTTCACACTGAGATAGAAGTCCACAAGATGGACTTGGAGTTGTGTGGACTTGTGGAATAACCTTAGCTTCAGCTTATATACTATACTGTCTATCTGCTATGTGATCACAACTTTAGATGATAGGAAGAAGTCTGAGATGGAAGTGAGTGCTGATTTGGTGTGTCACCATTGAATACTGGAGATCAAGTTCAATAAGAATTATCTTTGTTGATTATCAGACTAGTGAATTACAGTGTAACTACTAGTCTTATATACAATTAGATATTATAAGAGATACTCGGGGTTTCAGTGGTAAAGCCCCTATTACTCCAAGCAGAGGTTTCAGTGTTGAGACACTGATAGGGATAACTCTGTCATGGAAGACTGAGTCAAATAGAAGTATCTCTGTTATAGAAGACAGAATACCCAAATGGTTGCAGCACTACCATAAATCATGTTGTGAGAAAGGTAGCTGCCGTAGAAGGCAGGCTTGTATAATCAGGAGATGATATCACTGCAGTGATGTAATTTCCAGATGGGTAGACTTGCATATGACAATATCTTACAAAACTAGATGTTTAGCAATCAACTACTAAACAATATAAGAAACTAATGAAGAACTTGAACTCATTGAAGAAAATGAAAATAACTGGTAAATTGTGTGTTCCAGCTGCTGATAAATAATTTCACTATACTTGAAGTAGAGAAATATACCAAAGATACTAATTGTCAGGCGCGGTTCACACTGGGGTGGAAGTCCACAGAATAGACTCGGAGATAAGCAGACTTGTGGAACGACCTTGGCTTCAGCTTATGTGCTGCACCATCTGTCTGCCGCGTGGTTGCAACTTCAGATGAAGAAGAGGAAGTCCGAGTGGAAGTGAGTGCTGATTGGTGTGTCGCCATTGAACACCAGAGATCGAGTTCAATAAGAGATTATCTTCGTTGATTATCAGACTAGCGAATTACAGTGTAACTACTAGTCTTATATATAAACGGATGTTATAGGAGATACTCGGGGTTTCAGTGGTAAAACCCCTATTACCCCGAGTGGAGGTTTCAGTGTTGAGACACTGGCAGGAGCAACTCCGTCATGGAAGACTGAGTTGAATAGGAGTATCTCCGCTGTGGAAGACGGAATACCCAGAGGGTTGCAGCACCACCATAAGACGTGTTGCGAGAAAGGTGGCCGCCGTGGAAGGCGGGCTTGTAGGGTTCAGAGGTGGCATCACCGCGGGGATGTAGTTTTCCAGACAGGTGGACTTGTATATGACACTAATAATCTTTCTAATATATTTGTTTGTTCACCTACAATCTCCATAACCCTTACTAAACACTCTAAGTGAGAAAAAAGACTTCTCCAATATCTAGTTATCAATGTTCTTAATACTTATAGAGCTTTTCTATATCTCACTATCTTTTTGAAAGCCATTAATATTATTGAATCTATCTCTGTATATACATTAGTTAACTCCAGTACTACTAAAATCTTCATCAACTAAAGTTTTGTAGAAAGATACTACTTAAATACTCACAAGTTCTTATAACCTATACCTATCTACAATATTGATACTACTTCTAGTAAAGATAGGTAGATATCCAAGATTATGGATGTAGTACTATAATATTGGTTCTACTCCAAATGAACCTTGCTCATTATCTCCAATTTGAAGAAACAAGACTTTATTCTTGGCTTCATATGACTGAAAACACATAACCTTAAGGTTAACTGGCAGAAAGAAGAGATAGTAATGATGAGATGCCCTACATGCTGTCAGGTTGCTAAGATATCTAGAAGACTAAGAAATATTAAATATACACTTTAAAGATATGTTAGTTTAGCTTTTCTTCTAGCTTGGTAAAAGACTTTAACAATATAGAAAACACTCTGTAAACTATTATATAGTGTGAGAAAAAGCTAGATGATCAATATTACCTAACTCATCTACTTTCCAAATATTTTAGTCTTAATCTCTATATAACTGCTATACTTTCTCAGTAACTATTAAAAGTCTTAGTTCTCTCTCTACATATGCAGTTATTTGAGTTAGTTTTTACTTAAGAAGATTTTGATACCCTCCCATACTACTGCAAATGAGATCATGCTATTAAGCTTGTTCCTAATACAAAGCCTAAGTTGTCAAAAGTATACTCTCTATCTCCCATAGAGTAGTCTGAGTTGAACAAGTTCATTGTAGAAAAACTCTATACTAGACAAATATGACCCTTAAAGTCCTCTATAGCTATACTAGTATTTTTTATTAAGAAAAAAGATAGGTTCTTACATCTAGTACAAGACTACCAGAACCTTAATACATTTACTATCAAGAACAAGTATCTATTACTGTTGATTTCTGAGCTTAATACAAAACTCCAAGATGCTTAGTACTTTACCAAGCTGGATATATACTAGTGTCAGACATAGTTCACATCAGGAGACAAAAGCCTATGGGATTAGCTTAAAGTTATATTGAATATGAAAACTCTATACAAAGTACATGGTATTACAGACTTCCCAGAACAACCTTGGCTTCAGCTTATGTACTACACTGTCTGTCTACTATATAGTTGCAACTTCAGAAAATGGAACAAAGTCTAAAGGAAGTGAGTACTAATAGTAGTATGTCACTAAAGAATACTGAAGATCAAGTTCAACTTAAATAGTCAATTGTCAGACTAGCAAAATACAATGTATCTACTGGCCTTATATATAAGTACTATAAAAAGAAGAAACTTGGAGGTTTCAGTGTATAGCTCCAAGTAGAGATTTTAATAGTGAAATACTAAAAGAGGTTGAATAGAAGAACTCCATCATAGAAGACCAAGTTCAATAAGAGTACTTCCAATGTGAAAGACCAAGTACTCAAGGGGTTTAGAATTGATTATAACACTGCCATGGGACATGTTATAGAAATAAGGCTGTTGTAAAAGACTTACTTTTATCAGGGTTTGAATAAGATAATATTGCTGTGGAGAACAGGCTTTTGAACAGTTGAACTTGGCATATGACAGCTAAAACTTCAACAATGTCTGTATCAAGCCTGGTGATGAGTGGAAAGCTGCCTTCCACATGAACATGGTCTTTTCAAACCTTTGGTGATGTTTTTCAGTATAACAAACAGCCCTACCACTTTCCAAGCTAT
>JAJOHK020000354.1:0-28976 GCA_022457215.2 Leucocoprinus gongylophorus | reverse complement strand
TACCCTTGTTGCTCAATATTATAACTCAACTCGTTTGCGCTTCCGGTGTGCACAGGCTTACGACCCGTGTCAGTTCCTTGACAGTTACTCTTATCCTGGTTGTCAGGAAGGCTGTCAGCTTACTGCTTAGCGTCCTCGGCGCCGACACTATCCCAGGTGTGGACGGTAGAAAAGCAAGGACGGTCGATCATCGAGTGATGTGGGGTGGTGCCGCCTTTGTCCTTATTGGTACTATTCTATATTGTGTTGGAACCAAGAGTGGAGGGCATGTCGCAGCTGCGAAAGAAGGAAAGCAGGATTGAAGAGAGAGATTGTTATTGTTGTCGGATGCTTATCTTTGATTTATCTGTATAATTGATACCATGACGACATTTCCACTTGCAACTGTAGAATATATTCCTTAATGGCCATTCCTCCTATTGTAATACTATCCTCTTACACAAACACAAAAGATTAATAATGTTGTAAAACATTCCACTTCTAGATACTCATGCTGTGATCAACAGCATAGCTAAGAGACAATGCATAGTATTCACATCAAGTTAGACATGTGTCATCTATTTATATATAAATGTATTAGTACAGCCTACATGCTGCTTACACATATCACTCCTTAAATTAGTAATATGCATATTCTGTAGGTATATAAACCTCAGTAGATATACTACTGTTAATCAGTTCAAGTAATACTACTTGTCTTTATATTGCTCATACTACCAAGTTCTCCACACAGAACTTACTCTTGGTAAGTAGTCATCAGTTACCCATGTTGCACCATGCTGCTGTGTATTCTGTTCCTCCAACAAATATTAGGAGAGTGTATGTAATATTGTTGGAATTTGCAAACAGTTGCAAGTTGAATTGCTTAGGTCATCCTACTTGAACCATGGATACCATTAATTTTACATATATAAATATTCACATATTAAGCTAATATCTTCATGTACCTTACTGTTTCTTACAAATATCAGAAGTTTTTTCCATGAGTAAAGGATGATCTATAAAATGAGTATACTACACATATACTAAAAGAATAGTTGTATAGAACAACTGAATTATACATTGCTGAAAAAGGGCATAATATATGTAACTTAAAGTATATCTATCTGATTTCCAGTGGTAGCTTGCTTTTACAGCTATAGCTTATGTATACAATCATACTCTAATAAATATCTCAGAAGATCTCTATAGATGAAAAACTGTTTTTACTTCAAGCAGATATCTATAGATGCTATATAGAATAACTATGGATTAAGTTCAGAAACTTATCTAGAGAGTGATACAACTAGTTATAGATAATGATCTTAGCTTCAACTTATATGTTATATACTTCCATGTTTCCCTAAAATCTATGATATAACTTCTACTAGAATATTCTACTATCTTATATCAGAGTTGCAAAAGTTAGACTTTGTTTATTTTTCTTTCTTTCTCATTTTTATTTTATTTTAGATTTATTTTCTATTTTTGAGAACAAAGGTTAGAGTTAGTGTGATGTTACATATCACAGTCACACATTAGTCACAGTCACACAATACTATCACAGTTATACTGTTACACAATCATATGATACAAAGAAAGATGGTAGAAGATTCTGAAAGGATAATATTATACAGTATATTATACACATATTGACTATAAGGCAAACATATAGTTATTTAGAATAGGCTAATATAGTAGAGTACAGACCATTAATTTTAGGTATATAAGATAGATAATCCTGTATAAAGTTCTCTATTGAGTTCTCTTATATTAATCCTAATATAAGGTTTTATTCATTGATCTACTCTAAGATTTTTAAGTTGTAGTAATATAGCTATGGCTACATATCTTATTCTATGTTCTAGTAATATTATATGATGTCACATTTCACATGACCTCTCTTATGGGTACTTTATTATGATGTACTTGAATTCTAAAAATTTATTTTGATTTTATTTTCCTTTTATTTATTTTTCTTAATTTTATTTTTCATATTCTATTTCTCTTATTTCTTGAGGACAATGAAAAGACATATGACCACAGTCACATGACACTATGTCACAGGCCTAGAATCTGGAAAAAGAAGCTAGAAAAATAATATCAAAGATACATATCTATAATATATCTATCTTATAGTGTATACATGGTATACTCATGGCCAACATATGGATATTTGGGTAGGGCTATTTATTGCTAGTACAGACCATATATCTATTGTATAAATAGAATAGCAATATATTAGAAACTCTTGGTTGAGTTTTCTTATAATTTTCATAAGACTCTTGCTTTATAAGACTACTTAGTGTGTTATTAATCATTTTGATTAGTAGTTGCCATAACATACTTAGCATAATTAAAGAAAAAATAAAAAAGAAGAATTGGAGTATCTTAATATAATATTATATAGTTATAATTTCAAAGATAAGAAAAGAGAATAATAATAGTAGAAGATTACAAGAAGAATTCAACAAAAAGTTTTTGTTTCATTGTTATACTAATTATAGTCCAAATATGACCATAACAGGTTTAATTATCAGATTGGAGAAAGTATAGAGTATCTACTAGTCTTAAATACTAATTATTGTGTCTAAGATGATAGTATAATAAAAGATAAATAAGAAAATACTATAGAGATAAACTTCTAGTGATAAAATAGAGAAAGATACTATAAAGCTTATCTGGTATAGAAGATAGATAGCTTTGAAATGGCTTATAATATAAAGTCTAAATGAATAAACATAAATTATGTTATACTCCAAATTTTGAAATATAAATATAATAGCTATTACTTTATATGCTATATACAAGACAATTTATCTTTTACTTTATACAAACTATTTTAGATAAAAGATTGAATCTACTAACTCTTATATGAATGAGTTGAAGTTAGATTATTAGATAAAATAAGACTGTAAATAAAGCTATCAGATCTTTCATTAACTTTGTATTTTCTCTAATATTTACTTTATAAGAACTTACTTTCTATATAATCTATAGTCTTTCTCTGTCTCACTCTTTTTCACTATCTTTATTATGTAAATTTCTATCTCTTCTAAATTAAATAGACTAAAGATATATCATAGACTTACTTCTAAGACATCTGAGGTATTTTTTCCACTTATAGATAAATCTAACAACTTGTTATTTAGACTCTTATTATCATATTGTTATAACTTAAACCTTAAAGTATCAAAAATGAAAGAGAAACTCTATATTAGGTTAACATAAGAAAACTCAATAGAGTTCCAAATATATTATTTATAAGATCAATATAGATTGAATAAATTATATAATGTCATTATTCTAGAATTTTTTATATTCTTCTATATATTATATGATTGTGTGACAGTGACATGTGACATGTGACAGATATGTGACAGTTGCATATAATATCACACTTTTTTTTAATTCAACAATTTATTATATGGAGTGTGAGGACAGACTATGATAGCTACTTTATAACTACATATAGGTAGACTGAATTAACATTAAAGCAAAAGAAAGAGAAATAAAAGAAAAAGAAGAGATAAAAAAAACAAAACAAAACAAAAAGACTACAGATAACCTATCTACAAAAAAATAGAAATCGATGATATAGTAAAGCCTTTTTCAAATAAAAAAGCCCTGCTGTTGAATTCAAGGAATAAGGTGAAGTAAGCAATTGAGTCTCTTCTCAGATTCCAGTAATTGTTAAATCTTCTACAATCATACAAGATATGTTGCTGAGATTTAATAAGGTATAAACCACAAAGACATGAAAAGTTTTCTTTAGAGAAGAACCTGAGTCTGTATTCACCAATAGGTGCATAGTTAATGATAGCTCTAGTAGCTCTAGTGCAAAGCAAATTAGAATGACCAAAATGTTGAAGCCATAAGCCACTCTTAATGTTTGAAGGAACAAGTGATTGAGAGTCACTGTCCAGAAGTTCAAGGAAATTTCTTCCTTTGAGATCAGACATTTGAAATGATGTTTTCCACTGCAATATAATGTTGTTGCAGAAGTGTTTCTTACTGAAGTCTCAAGATAATTTGCATGGGAAGTTGATCAAAGCCTCAAAGCTTCTAACATTCTTATTAACTGCTAAGTAAAATCACCAGTTTTCTTTACTAGGGCAATCCCAGAATTTTATATAATTGTTTGTGTATTTATTGAAGAACTCTCTTAATTTACAAGTGATGGCAGCAGAATGTATCTAGTAAGGATATAATGATGAGTCAAATATTTTCTTTATAACATGTAAAAAGTCAGTTATGACTACAATGTGCTTAATATGTGAGATATCAATGGTCTGGTTTATACTATATCTTATAGCAAATAGCTTGGCTTCTGTGGTGGACATATTGATAGCTTGGTGACATATCTTGATGATTGGCCAATTAAAGAAGTGGATATACAAAATAGAGGTGGCTATGTAATTCTTGATACTTATATCTGATATGATGATACAAGCTGAAGAATCTGAAGATGTTGAAATAATGATGTCATCAAGTTTACAAAGCTGATCTTTGGTATTGTGGGGATGAAAATAGAAGAAAAAACAGTCTGGGAAGTTATCACAGAGATGATTTCCTAGGGAAATTTTCTTATTTAACAGAGTGAAAGCAAGAAGAAATTCATTACACCTATTATCCATACCAACAAGAGGACTTTTAAAATGAAGAACTTGTTTAGGAGTAAGCTTGTCGATGGATAACCAATGCTTGGCCTGGTTATGGGGTTGGTCAATATTGATAATCAACTTGATTAAATGATTCAGTAAGAGTAAAAAACCTCTGAGAAGAAATCTATCATACAACTTCTTTAAGTAGGGATTAAGTCAGAAATGGCTTCAATGTTTTCACTAGGCAATGTGCAAAAAGCACCAGTAATCCAAATGGCCACTCTTTGTTGTATTTTCTTTAAAGCTTTAAGCAGATAATGGAGTAGGGCTTTGTTATGATACTATAACTGGAAGCCATATAGTACTATGGAAAGAACATAATACCTATATAACTATCTTTTCTGGAGAGAAATAAGGCCTCTTGTCAAATTCCCCAACATCTTCATGCATTTGATGGTTGAGATGGCCTTATTCACATAAAAGTTAATATGAGCTCAAAACAATAGCTTGCAATTGAAAATAAAGCCCAGATATCTTTAAATAGGCTTGGGAAGCAAAATTGGTCCACTAAGAGACATGAGATCTAATAGAGAGGGGTTAAAAGCTCCATGTGATCTAGAAAAATAAAAGATTTCAGTTTTGTCACGTTTTATAACAAGACCAAATCTTGTAAGAAAAGACAAAATAATGTTATAACTACAAAAGAGATTTACATTAGAAATAGAAAGTAATTTACTCTGAGAAATAAAGAGTTCATTGTTAACAAATGAAAGAACAGAAATAGGAATATTAAGATTTTCTAAATGTTTTTCAAAAATATAAAAAATGGGAGAAAGATAAAGAACAGATAAAATTAGGGAAAGAGCTAATCCTTGACCAACTCTAACATCAATGTTACATAGAGGAGAGGAGAAATTGTTCCATAGATATTTGGTTTTTCTATTGACTAGGTAGTTGCTAAAAAATGTTGAAATTTTTTGATTGAATCCTGTCTTGTTCAGAATAAGAGGAAGGAGATAGTGATTAAGAGATAGGAAGAACTATGCAATGTCAAAGACCACAGTACTGGTATAAAGGTTTTTAACCTAACCTGACTGAATAAAATGAGTTAAGGCTACTCTAGCATCAGTAGTAGATCTATACTTAAGTTTGCCTAGCTGTTATAAGATGAGAGTGTGGACAGACTTTAGTTAGGGTTAGGGTTAGGACCTTAAGTAATTATTAGTCTACAACGGACAAAGGGTTAGGAGATAGGCACATGACCTAGAAGTCATGTGATAAAGTCTAGAGCGGTCTGGAAGGACTTAGGGTCTAGAAGGATTAGGAAGAGTCTAGAGATGGAGTTAGGGTTAGGAAGGGACATGGGTTCCTCATAGTACACACATGGTGTGCACATGTACAGCAGAGATTAAGAATATGACATCAGGGCACATGTAGGAAGCATGGTGGCCTTATGGAAAACACATGTGGATGAGTAATAGGATATGAGAATGGAGCATGGACTTTAGGGTCGGTTATATAATGTTGTAGCATGGACCAGGACAGAACAGTATATATAGTGGTAGATAGAATAGAAGCTCCTTATCGAGTTCTCTTGTATCAACCCGGCATAAGGTTTATTCTTATTACCAACTCTAAGGTTTTGAATCTACAACACTAGCTGATATAAGTGGATAAAGTTGTTGGAAATTGTAAAAAATTATAGCCATTCCCCAATCATTTATTCAAAGAGTTTTCCAGTCATGTTAAGTAAGACAATTAGGTGGAATGACTTGGTGGAGTTATATAAGGCCTTATTAAGCTTAGGGATGATAATAGTAGTTGATATTTTGAAGTGAGATGGCCAGTGACCTAAATCAATACAAGTGTTAGTGATGTTGGTTAGTTTATTGATGTATTCTTTGTTTTTAACAATTTTCTTGAGGTGTCTCCAAAATAACTTGTTTAATTCTAGAGTCAAAGAGTTGTTGTATTTGTTAATGGTATCAATGATTTTTACTTTTGAGAAGGGAGGCCATTTTGTGACTTTTTTGTCAGAGATTTTGTCCAAAAGGTTAGGATCTATATATTAATTTTGAGCCAAATTGAATGAGTTGTGAAGCACATCCTAAAGCTCTTCATCTCAAGATTGCTGAAGATGGACTTAATTTTTATTTCTCTTTTTCATTTTATTTTCATTTTATTTTCATTTTCAATCTATTTTCTATTTTTAGAACTAGGGTTAGGGTTAAGTGATGAAGATCACACTGTCACATGACAGGTCACATCAGATGACATGGTCACAAGTCACATGACACAAGGAAGGATGTAGAAAGTTCTGGAAGGATAATGTTATACAACGTGTTAAACACATGTTGGCCTTATGGTATATACATAGCTGTTTAGGGTAGGATAGAAATAGCTAGCATGGACCATGAGTCCAAGGTATATAAGGTAGACTATCTTGTACAGAGTTCTCTATTGAGTTCTCTTGTGTTAACCCAATACAAGGTTCTTCCTATTAACCAACCCTAAGGTCTTTGAGTTGTAACACTTTAAGCTTAATACATAGATAGCTATTGTACTGAATAGCTTCAATCATAGAGAGCTTTCTTTTCTTAACCCAGTTCATGAGCTCCCATAGACTACACTTCTTATTAGCAATCTCATTGATTTTTTCATTAAAGAAGCTGTGTTTTATCTTCTTGACTGTCCCTTGAAATTTCTTTCAGTCTTTCAACTGTTTTGATTGTCTGTATTTATTGAGATCCTTTTGACAGTTATTATCCTACCAAGCTTTGGAGTGCTTCATGATATTAAGTGCTTATACCATATATCATTAATGTTTGTAGCAAGGGAATTTACAATCTCTTCAAGTATGTTGCCATCAAGAATTGAGTCTGTCTTGAGATTTTTGATGAAGTTTATCAATTCTTTAATAAAGTGATCTTTTTCCTTACTATTCTTAGCAAGAACTTGTTTTGTTGTCTGGATGTGTTCCTCAGCTATTGATATATTGACAGAGATGGAAGTATGATCAGAGGCAAGTCTCTAATCTGGGTGAATATGATGATTATTTTGCTTTCATGAATTAGGTTGAAGAAAGACAAGATCCAAGACCAAGTTTGAATCTTGACTGTTATCAGAATACCTGGTGAGAAAAAATCCAGTAGGTCTAGAAATTTCTGACTAAAAGGAATCAGTAATATCAAAAAGAATATTCCTATAAAGAAAACAGTACTGAAAGTCAGGATCCCAAAGACAATTCCTAATATTAAAATTACCTGCCATAATGAGGACATTGTTGAGGTCAACTTCAGTATTCTTAAGATACTTTATATGATTGAAGAAAGAAATGCAAGAAATGTCCCTATAATTAAAAAGGTCCTTGTGAAGAGAAAAATAAAGGAATGAAATATAAATGTTAATATAAATGATAACTCTCAGAGTTATGACTTTGAGTCAGAATCCTGAAGAAGGTAATCTAATTGGGGTGGTTGGGAATACCAACTAATTCTTTACCATCACAATTGAATGGACTTGGAATAAAACAAATATAGGTCCAAGATAGTTCTTGGATAAATATAATATTGAATGCTAAATGTGTTTTGAGAATAGTATGAATAATTAGACTGTTTTTGTGAACATTCTGAGAAAAAAACTTGATATTCTTTAAATTCATACTTGAGCCTTGCTCATAGCTAAGCAAATTGACTTGTTCTTGTTTTCACAGATTTTAACTTGTTTTTTATTGTGCTAGTCCTAGTTGAACTAGTGTTTCTAGAATGGGCACTGGTTAGAGTTGGTTTTATAATTGTCTTGACAATTTGAACATTTGAACAAATAGGGGCATAGTTTCCCCTTCTTAGTTTCAAGATGGAGTGGGTTGACCTTATCATTTGCTTTGTAGCACTATGTGAAATAGTAATAGTGTTCTAACTTGTGCAGTCCATTACACCTAATGCATTTTGCACCTTAAATCCTGCATGAGAAGATAGCATGATCCCATCTCCAACAGTTCTTGTATTAGAGTATGCCTGAGTTCATGTTTGTGCCCCTTATGGTAGCTATGTGATTTCTTATATTGAAGCAACAGTTAATAAGTACCTTAGCTTTGCTCCCACTCTGAATGTCCCAGATATCAAGCTATATAATGGCTATATCCAACTTTGGGGACATTTTGATAATACATGGTTTGGACATAAGCACAATATTGTCAAAGATTTGATTTTGTTTGATAATATCTTCAACATCTTTCAATGTGAGATAGTTTGATGAGTCATACTAGAAGTAGAAAATGCCTATGATCTTCAAATAGGACTTAGATTGTGGTAGGCAAGAGATATTGACTCCTGTAATATCTATATAGTTCACATTCTTGATGTAGTTTTTAATGACTTGCAAGTCAGATAAAAATGTAACTTTGCACATGACAACCATAATGCTCAAGAGATCTGAGCAAATTAAATTGACTGAAACATCAGATTTGACATTCCCTAAAGCTCTGTTAATGCTTGATATGTAGTGGTTACTTTTCTTTATGGATTTCATAATATTATCCTCATTCATTGGAATAATAATCTGTTTTCTAGATGAGTCTTTGGTGGTCATCTGGATGCAAGGTTTGGGTTTAGGTCCACCTTTGATGATCTTTTGAACTTGGTCAATTTTGCTAGTGCTGAAGAATAGGAAAGTATCCTTTATTCTAATGACTTTTTCTGTGTGGTTAGAAGGCTTAGAAGCCTGTGCATACAATTTGACACTGGTTTTGTTAACAGATGCTTGTTTTAAATTTTTAAAAAATTTGGAGATCTGGTTAACCTTCTTAGACAATTTTGTAAAAATAGGAAGAGGAAGTTTTTCAATACTTGCTGGAACTGATTTGTACTTGTTGGTATTGTTAGTATTGACAATATATTTCACTTTGGGAGTGAACTTCAATGCAACTTTCTATCTTAAAGTGGCAGAATTATTATCAGTATAGAGTGAATCCCAACTCAATTAATAGACAGAGGAAATAAGGTTCCAAATGGCCTTACCAACATCTTTGAGATTCTCAACATCATTAGATTTTTTAGGATTAATTTGTTTGTTGCTAATATATTTAGCAATATAGTTGAGTGAGTCTCTGATATTTTTAGAATCAGAGGCCAGATGTTCAATGGAGCTGTGAAATGAAATAGGGTAGAAGCTCTCATTCTATAACTTGGGTTCTGCAGATATATTAGAATCATATGGAAGTTGAATGTTAATGACCTTATCATCAACATGTTGAACTCATATGGATATAAGAGCAGGTGCATTTTCAACACCTTGTTGCATCCTTACTCTATTCACTTGATTAGTTGTCTTACTAACCTGTATTTTCTTCAGTTCTGTATAAGACAGTTGTGAACTGTCAATGGGCTCTCTAGTTTTCTCTTGACAATAAAGAGATATATGACTATAGTCACATATTATATTACATGATGTGAGGTCATAAGCCTAGACTCTGAAAAAAAGGACTAGAAGGATAATGTCAGAGCACATGTATATGGTATAGTGTGTTACAAACTTAAGATCTTAGAGTTGGTCAAAAGAAGAAACCTTGTATAGGGTTTATACAAGAGAACTTAATAAAGAACTCTGTACAAGATAGTCTATCTTATATACTAAATTCACATGGTCCGTGCTAGTTACTTCTATCCTATCCTAAACAGCTATATGTTAGCCTTAAGATCAATATATATATTATATGTTGTATAACATCATCTCTTTCAGAATATTCTATATTCTTCTATATATCTCATGACTTATGACTGTCACTGTCACTATATCATCTGATGTGACTGATGTGTGACCAAGTGATATCATCACTAACCCTAACCCTAAGTTCTAAAAATAAAATAAAAATAAAATAAAATAAAAATGAAAATAATTAAAGTCTACTGCTTGTAATCTTGACATAGTGTTCTTATAGAAGATATAAGGTTGACATATGATGGAAGTATGAACAACACATAGATATTAGAGTAAGGTTATTTATTGTTAGTACAGACCATATATTTATAATATAAATAGGATAGTAATACATTGGAAACTTCTTGTCAAGTTCTCTTGCAATCTCTACTTGATATCCTACTAAGAGATTTACTTGTTGTGCTACTATTAGTCTTTGTAATTAGTAGTTGCCACAACATTACTAAATTGTTACATTCTGTTCCAACCATATCTATTCCAACCTATAGATAATCTTTTTATTCTTATCTACACTCCTTATTCTCTTCCAATATAGATTATATCTTTCTATTCCATCTTGGATATTCTTGCTAGTCTTAATTAACTTTATGGACTCTATTCCCTAACATCCAAGAATCACTAGTATCTAAAGTAACTTGCTTAGTAGTTTATATTTCAGATAGCTACTCTAAATATACTAGTTCCTAAGTTTTATTCCAAAATATATAACTAGTATGACTAGTAAAGACACAGCACATAAGCTAAAGCCAAAAGTTATTCCAGTCCATCTTCCATATTCTTGGATAATTCATAACTCATTTATTTTGGACTTCTGAGATACCCTACTAAATCTCAGATAACAAAGTGTGAACTATGTCTAACATAAATAAATTCTGCAGTAAATTTTTTCTTCAACACTTTAAATACCTTCTTTTGTCTTATTTTTTACTCCCACTTCTAATTCTTTCTTGTTAACTTGTAAATTTCTCACTATCTTTGTAAAGTTCTTCACAAATTATCTATAATAGTTGATAAGTTCCAAAAACTTCTATACTTTCTTGGCTATTTTAGAAACTAGCTAATTCAATACTGCTTTTACTTTTTCTTTCTCTATTCTAGTTCTGTGACAACTCTTAAAAATTCTACCTCCCTAACATGCTATTTATATTTCTATAGTTTTACATATAAATTATTTTCTTTTATCTTTTTTAGTATTTCTTCTACCAACTCATTATACTCATTCTCACTCTTTATTCTTACCATGATATTATTCATAAAACTTACTACCTTTTCAGTGTTAATAAAGTCTCTTGATATCTCATTTTATTATAGTCTAAAACATGGCTAATGGATTCATCAATCTAAAAAACATTATTTTAAGTCCAAACAAGCCCTCTAGTGTTATAAAGGCTACTTTTTCTACTTATCTTCTTCTCATGTTATTGTATTTCCATCTCAAATCCAACTTTGTAAACACTTTCTTGGTCTCAATATTCTTGATAATATCCAAAATAAGTGGTAACAAATAGTTATTTTTATTTTTTACTATTCTCTCATTAAGATACTGATAGTCTTTTATTATTCTTTTTTTTATATTTTTCTTTCTTACAAAAAATACTAGTACTGTTTGTAGTTACTTTGCTAGCCAAATATATTTCTTTCTTATCTTCTCTCATATAAACTTTTCTACTTTTTCTCTCTCTTCTCTAAACAAAAGATAAATTTTCTTAGCATAATTTTTTTAAATTTATCATATAATCCTACATCTTCCTTATTAGCATTCTCTCACTTGCTTTCTTTTCTAAAAACCTTATCACAAATAAGATACTCACTGGTTGTGATACTTGAGCTGAATAGTTTTTCAGAGGTTCAGTGTAAGGATATGATGATTGACAGATGATGAAAAGTATCAATAGAAATAAATGATGTTGTTAAGTCTGAGGTCTAGCTCTCAGACACAGAGATATATATACAAAAGAGTAATGGTCCGTGCACAAGCTGTTATCATCACATGATCAAAACTCGTACCTGATGGGAGCTTTCATCTGTCATAGCAGCTGTCAGGCTAATTTTAAAAGATAACTAATTATGTCACTACATTGATATGCTTGTATCTCTACCAATACTTATTGCTTTGAGATGCATCATATACCATTGGAAACAGATTGATAAGCACTTTCCAACACAAGTTCAATCATGTGAATCCATTCAGCCATTCTTGAGATATTAGCAGACAAAGCTTTTACAGCTATTGATGGCCTGATATCTCAGTCATTTGTTGTCACTTTTGTGCATCCCATATATATGCAAATAGCCCTCATTTGGGGCTTTCCAGCACAACTTAGTTTGTGAAAATTGGTCCACTAGTTGTGGAGATACAAGCTGAATGAAGTTTGTGACAAACTTTAATCCACTTATGAAATTGTTCTAGTACCAACTTCTTTACTACTTCTTTTTCTTTGTTCTGAATTTCCCATTCCTTTGCTACCTTCTTTACTTCCATCATCTTTCCTCTTGTATGTTTCTTCTTCTTTTCTTTTTTCTGCTATCTTTCTACTTTTTCCTTCTGTTTCTTCTCTTCTTCTGCTATTCTGACTTTTCTCACTTTTGATCTTTACTATTTCCCATATTTTTCTGAACATCTTGTCATTTTTACCTTTTTTGTCTTCTAATTAATTTCAGGGTTGTGATAAGCAAGCTATGATATCTCCAAAATTGCACTCCACTTCTTCTCTCTTACTATATCTATTTCTGTTATTTCTCTGTGTCCTTTATAAGTTAATCTCTACTATATACTCAATAGACTCTTTCTTATTAAAATTTCTGTCTACATTCCTTATATTGATCTTTTTAGTTCATGATGTCACACATGTCACTGTCACACAATCATGTGTCACATAAAACATTATAGAAAATTTTGAAGTAATAACATTATCTTATATGTCAATAGCATGTATACTATACATATATCTCTTTAGAGTAAGCTAGATTAGTGTAGCATAGACTATTAACAAAGTATATATATGATAGACACTTTGTAGCTAGAACTCCATTAATTTCTCTTGTGTTAACCTAATATAAGGTTCTTCTTTCATCTTAATACTTTGAAACTTAAGTTATAACACCTCTGTTCCAATTATTATACTAGAAAAAGCTGCAACTCCTCCATGGTTGAGTCACATTTTATATAGGAGTGGTAAAATTGGTGAGAGTTTTTGGAATGTTGGTGTTGGTGAAAAAGTATAAAAAGAGAATAGAAAGAAGTTTGTGTTGACCTCACTCTCAAACTCATACTTTGAACTTGAAATAATCTTGATAAGTGTTAGTAGGCTCTCTTCTTATTCTATCTCACACTGCCTACTAACTAATTTGACTACTAACTACTATCTTAAAGAAAATGTAAACAATTTTGTTTTAAGAAGGACATTTTACTCTAGACAATGTTTTAAGAATACTTATCATTCTCTTATGTGTACTAATCACAAGAGGGTCAATAACACAAAAATACTACTTGAAGAAAGTAACAAACATGTCTACAAAAGATTGGTAGACCTACAGTATACTATACATAACTAAGCTTTGAATATTTAGCTAATATGTCTAGAGTCTAACAAGCTTTTTAATTAGAAGCAGTGCTGTTTCTGGTCAATGATGAAAAAAATAGTAGAGAAAGTTCTATGTTAAGTAGTCTCAAGAATAGAAATTGAGTTTAAATGTTACAACTTAAGCCTAAAGTGTTAGAACTGGAAAAATCTTTTATTAGATCAACATAAGAAAATTCAATAGAGTTTCCAGTATAAACTAGTCTACCTTATACATTTTTAGACCATAGTCTATATACATCTACAACTAACCTACTCTAATCATTACTTCTCTCTTCTTTACTACCATCTTGTATGGGAATATCTGATGGAGAAATTGTGGATAACAATACTTATTCAGCTATAACTCTTTTAAAAGAAGTTTTGATAATACTTTAGAAGACTAGGGAGTCATTTACTCATTTAAAACTTTTGTCTATTCCTTACATGGATAGAATGGAAGCTCAAAGTAAAGATCTGTCATAGGCAAATTAGACAAAATAAGAAAACTTTCAACTGTCATATAAATCCTCTATGGAAGAGATATCCAACAACTAAACTAAGGCCAATGGTATTGACAACATATCTTCATATATAAAGGAGATAAACAATAATAATGCAAATATATATCAGCCTCATAGCTTTGAAGTATCCACTATTTCTTATTTAGAATCTCAACCTACCACTTCAAAGTCTTGAGATAGTAATTTTTGCCCCATCTCCATTTTTGGCTCTAATGAGTCTAAAATTAAAGATGTTGAAAATATCAAATCATCAATTCTGTATATTACAGACTTTATCAAGAAGTGGCTCCTAAGAAATAACAGGGAATCAAATATACCTTGTCTAGAAGGATTTGGACAAATTGCATTCTCTCTCATCTCAGCCATTTATGAAAGGAGTTGAAATACTTTCACAGTTGGAGAAAACAACAAGATATTCTATATAAAAATAACAGAAAAATTCTTCAAACATGTACTTATAAATAGAGAAAACAAGAAATAAGAGAAAAAGTCAACACCAAAACCAGTTAATTTTTCAAATATACTCCCTTCTCCTCCTTCCATTCCTCCCAAATCTTTTAAGAGGAAATTAAGCAAATTAAAATTTTATGGAAAAAACAACAAAGCCTAACAAAAACAATTGGAAAGGAATAAAGAATACTCTTACACTTAAGCAACAACTAGAAGTATTAAAAACATTTTCAAGCTAAAAGAAAACTTTCCAAATCTCTCAATAAAAAAAATTGAGAATATTCACAAAGTAATTAACAACATAGGCAAGTTAAAGCCATTTATCAACATGACTACTAAAGGTCTATCTTGTAAACAAATTATCATTCCTATAGGTAAGAACAACATTAACAAATTCACAACTTTATTAGGCAAATATGTCACCAACTTGAACTGAGCTCTTAAAGATATTAAATTAGATATCTTTATCAATTTTATTTGCAAAGATTAGTAAGGTCTTATTATTATGGCTAACAAAGTTACCTTGCTATCTGATCTGAGTATAATAGAGAACTATATCAAGAATGTTCACTCTGTCAATACAAATTATATTCAATCTGTATATCTTTCTAAATTAAAGTCTTATTTGAAAATCCTCAGTATACCATACTTTGTTGTAGCAACCACTAGACACAAAGTCCAATAATCACACAAGACAGCAAAGCTCTTAGTAGGCTATTAATGTGAGGATCACAAGAGAACTCAACAAGGAGTCTCTGCTGGATTGCTACCCTGTTTATATAAGTTACACATAGTTCATGCTACAAATAATTACTCCTGCCCTAATGTCTATACATCATCCATGAGTACACCATGTGTACACTATAAGATATATATGCTGTTAACATGTTCCTTAATGTCATTTATCTAGTCTACTCTAGTTTGTTCTAGGCTTATGACCTCACATCATGTGATATGTCATGTGACCACAGTCACATGCTTCTTCATCATTAATAAAAAGAAAAAGAAAAATGTTAGTGTCCCAGTATATTATAACATACTTCATAGAAGACATAAATATGTCTATTGATGCTAGTATGATCAAAACAATCATTAGATCCACTTATATCTTCAACAACATCTATATCATGTCCAAACTGTAAGTTATCAAAGTTTTCCCTAATTTTAACATGGCTATAATATGGATTGACATCTGGGACTTCCAGAGTGGTTTGGAAACCAAAATGCTCATTAATTGATGCTTCAACATTGGTAGTTACATCACTACAGTCCAAGGAGCCAATATGAATTTGGGAGTCTCTCAATGTAAGAACTGGGAGCATACTACATTTGCTTGCAAAGCACAAGGATCTAGGTGTGTTAAGTGCAATGGATCCCATAAGATAGAATATTACCATCACTTCACCTGGTGCTGCAAGGCAAATTTCAAAGTGATCATTAGGCTGATTCAAATACCTGTCCATTCTGAAAGCATTACTTCAACAAGAAATGACACATGAAAAAGTACCAAGAATTCCAAGAGATTAGGAAAAATTTGATTTGCTCCACTGTAAACAGTATTCAAGCATGAATTTAAAAAGTATCAAGCTTTATTCTCAAAATGTTCAGAAGAACAGAATTCTTACAAATATGATATTAGAAACTAACACTGACTTTAATATTATTTAAGAACCACCTTAGTCAACTATTTGTGCCATTCTGAGTTCATCTAGTAAAGGAGACAGAGTAGTAAATGCTCCTAACAATCCAAACTGGATTACTTTTTCCAGAACATCATCCAATGAAAATGACTATTCAAAAGTCATTTTATATATCAATATTTGTTTGTTTAATCTATGCTTTTCTCTTTGAAAAGATATCTTTAATCATAGAAACATCTGTTATTTTTCATTTTTCAATAACAGAGACATTTTCTTCTTACTTAATGTTTATTCTGATGTTAACCAATCTGCTTTAAAGTATCTAAAGGATACTAAAGCAAATATTTGAAATGTTTTAGTCATGACCAATGATTTTAATATTAGAGATAGTGATTGGAATCCTTCATATCCATTTCACTCAGTTCATAGTGGTTTACTTATTGACATTGCAGATGCTTTTAATTTATCTTTTTCATATTCTACTAACTCTGTTCCTACTAGATATTTGGATAATGATAACAACTCAAACTTCATCATTGATCTTATATTTTTCAGACCCAACTTTTTGGAATTTGATAGTTTCCAGAATTTGACATTCTTCTGATCACACTCTACTAGTAATCAATATCCATATCACTGAAAATTTTATTCAAAACAAAAGATGCACTATTATTAACAGTGAAAAGAAAGAAAAATTTACCTCTAAACTCATAGAAGCTATTAAGAAAATCAATACTTTTCATTTAGTAAATAAATAATTACTTGAAATCACTATTCAAGAATTCGCAAGGAGTTCAGATCTCATGTGGCAGAAACACTCAAAACATGTTAGTATTACAAAATGTTCCAAATCTTAGTAGAATAAAGAATGCCAGACTAAGCTAGCAAAGTACAGAACATTCAAATAGATTGACAATTGGAAGGCTTTCAAAGATTCCATCAAGAAGACCAAACAGATATTCTTTGATAATAAAATTCAAGAAATCACATCTAAGAATCAAAGACCTTAGAACCTCATGAATTGGGTCAGAAAACAAAAACTTCTAGCCATTGAAGCATTGTGTTTCAACAGTCAGCTATGTATAGAACTTGACAAACTTTGACAAGCACTTTATCAGCTATTCAACTCAGCTCAAGATTGTCAGATCAATATTGAAGTTTTAGATAAAATTCTCTCTAATTTTGTGGAAACACCTCAAATGTGTTATTGAAGACAACTTATGTTTAAACATTATAGTTAATATTGCTAACATCCATATAAACCTTGGCCATTGGCCATCTCACTTTAAGATATTATTGTCAATTATTATTTTAAAGCCTAATAAGACATTGTATGACTCTCCCAAGTCTCTTTTCCCCATTGTTCTTTTAAATACACTAGAAAAACTGATTGAAAAAGCTACTAGAGAAAGAATGCAATTTTAAGTGATTTCAAAAAATTTTGTTCATCCTAATCAACTTGGAGAACTCAAACAACAATCCACCACTGATGCAGGTAGTTTCTTAACTTATCCAATTCACTCAGAATAAGTTAAAAATATTCAAACAAGTACTTTAGTATTTTATATCACTCAATTATTGACTTATTCCTCTAATACTGGACAAAGCTGGGTTTGATTCATATATTTCTTCCTTCTTTTCTGATTATATAGCTAGTAGAAAAACCCAGTACCTCTGGAATAATTTTTTTCTCCTTTTTCAATATAGACATAGATATAAAACAAGGCTTTGCTTTATTCCCCATTTTATTGGCTTTCTATTTATCTCTTATTTTTCATATTTTTGAAAAACAAGCAAAAAATCTAAAAATACCAATCTTATTTCTTTCTTTCATAGATAATGGACTTTTTATATTACAATGAAAATCTTTTGAAAAAACAATTTTTTTCTTTTTTGTAGTTACAATATTATTTCCTCACTCTTTGAATAGTTTGGACTTGTAATCAAATATGGGAAAACTGAAAACTTTCATTTTTCCAGATTACATAGCTTATTAAACCTACCTCCTCTTGATCTCAGCCATCTCAGAGGCCTCATTCTCTATCTCAAAGATTTTTGGCATTATCTTGAATTCATTTTTGACAAAAAGCTTTTATTTCATCAATATATCAAATTTTACACTAATAAAGCTTTGTTTACAGTCAAGTACATGAAAATGCTTGGAAACTCAATATGTGGACTTCTCCCATATCAAAAATACCTTCTTTACAGAATATGTGTTTTTCTTATTACCCTTTACAGTTTCATACTTTGGCACTACAACAAAGTGCCACTTTTGTACCCACTCAATAAGCTTAACAAATTGCAACAATAAGTAATGTTATGAATCTTAGGTACATTCTGCACTTTGCCCACTATGGAAATTAAGGCTATTACTGGTCTAATCCCTATCCATCTTTGAAAATTGAGTGGTCATGATCAATTATGAACATCCACTCTTTCATATAATTATACTATCAAAATGCTTCTTGAAAGAAGACATGCTCTACTTTCTAAACCATATTGTTTATCTTTGGAGAACATGACCTCCAAACAACAATACAAAATCAAGAGTTCTATTAGCAATACCAATATTTATCTCAATGGGATTTTTCCATTTTTCAACTTTTTAAACAATAAATTCTGTCTAGGATTTAGATTAATTGATTTTTTTTCTAGTTGTTTTTTGTTTTATAAAGTAGACCACCACTCTAATGAGAGCAAAAAAGCTTATTGAAATAAACTCAATGAACTTGTTTTTAATACATCAATTACAGTTGTTGTCATCTTGGATACTAGTATAAAAAATAATGTCACCACATCTATTGCTCATGTTCATTCCTTCAATAACCCCTTGAAAAAGATGCACTATCATGTCATCAATATTACTTCAACAGAGACCAAATTATTATTTGCTCTCAGATATAGGATTAATCAGATGGTTTAAATATCTGA
This sequence comes from Leucocoprinus gongylophorus, assembly GCA_022457215.2. NCBI lineage: Eukaryota > Fungi > Basidiomycota > Agaricomycetes > Agaricales > Agaricaceae > Leucocoprinus > Leucocoprinus gongylophorus. The sequence goes on along the minus strand of JAJOHK020000354.1, from coordinate 9,567 downwards.
TTCTTCTTACATCATTGTCATCATAGATGTCTTACATGTAGCACAAAATTTTTTGACTTGTCTACACATCCTTATTAACTTCAATTGATAGCAATATCTAAAGAACTTCAAGCATTCTTCAACAAACATTCAGATAATTCCATTGAATTTTGGGATTGTTCTAATAATAAAAACTGGCATTTTTATGCATCAGTGGATAAGAAAACAAAGAAGTTCAATCTTACTCCACTTTATTCTTGCAAAATTTTATGAGACTTCAACAAAAAGGAGAAAAGCAATATCATTATCAAGAAGTAGCATAAAACTTTGAGAATGTCAGATCTCAAAGGAAAGAACTTTCTTAATCTTCTAAACAACAATCACACAATTATCAAACCCTCCTATACAAAAGGAGGTCTATAGATCAAACAATTCAGTTTCTCAAATTTGCTTTGCACTTGAGCTACTCAAGCTATCACTAATCATACTTCTATAGGAGAATACTGACTCAGATTTTTCCCAAGAGAAGAGTTCAGTTGTCTATGCAGATTTTATTCAATCAAATCAAGATGTCATATTCTCTATAACTGTAGATATTATGGTATGCTTAGACACTAACATTTTTCTTTTTTTTAATCTATTTTTCTTGATTTAATATTTCTTTTCTTTTGATTTTTCTTTTCTTTTACTTTTATTTTTGTTGACAATAAAGAGGCACATGACTGCAGTCACATGACATATTACATGATGTGAGGTCATAAGCCTAGACTCTAGGAGAAAGGACTAGAAGGATAATGTCAGAACACATGTATATAGTATAGTGTTCTTATAGAAGACATAAGGTTAACATATGATAGAAGTATGAACAATACATAGACATTAGGGTAAGGTTATTTACTGTTAGTACAGACCATGTATCTATAATATAAATAGGATAGTAATATATTGGGGACTTCTTATTATAATTGACATCTCATGTTTTCAGCATGAACTAGGGTACAGGGCAATGATAATATGATCAGCTGTATCAAAGTAGTCTCAATCAGTGCTTCATGTAGTAGGTATTATATCCTTGCTTTTCTCTCATGTCCTATGTTGTAGTTACTCTGTATATTGTATATTGTCTCCTTGTTACTCTCTCATATATATAACATAAATATACTCTTATATTCTTATGCTTTACCAATTGCATCTTCCTTTATTCTATTCTCAAGTCTATGCCTAAGTTGCAATCTGAGCTTAGCCTAAGGTCATAACACTCCTTGTCAAGTTCTTTTGTAATCCCTACTTGATATCCTACTAAGAGATTTACTTGTTATACTAGTATTAGTCTTTGTAATTAGTGGTTGCCATAATAGTAGAAGATTTAACAAGTACTAGAGTCCAAAGAGAGATATAATTGGCCAGTTCATCTCATTTTTAGAATTCAACCTGAATAAGCATACTATCTTTCTGCTTTCTTAATTGTTTTATATTATAGATCTTTTTTTTATACTTCTCTTTCTTTTTTTTTTGGTCCTATTTAATGTGGTTACAAAGTAGCTACCACAGTTTGCCCTTGTGCTCCATATAAAAAATTGTTGATTTAAAAAATAAAAATAAAAAACTAACCTACTCTAAAGTCTATATACTATTTATGTTACAACTTAAGTTCTGGTATGGGAACAAAAGAGTAATCTTGTATTGGTTAATATAAGAGAACTTAGTAAAGTTCCTAGTACAGATATGCACATCTTCTACTCTATATATCTCTAGTACATAGTCTATGTATACTTTACATCTAACTTATCCTAAATATTACCCTAAATATTATATTATATAAATCAGAGTCATCATCTTATATAATATATGACATTATCTTTCTGATATGTTATATGATGTATGATTATGATATGTAACAGTCATATGTAACATCACATTGTTTCTCTTTTACAAGTTCTAAATAAGAAAAAGCAAAAATAGAAAATGCTTAAATAATAGGAGAAAAATAAAAACAAAACAAGTCCACTATCCTTGAATCTGACAATTCATAAGACTAATATACTATAATCATATTACATAATATTATCTATTTTAGAACCTTTTATAAATTTCTCTAGATTATATAATAATATGACCAAACATATGATATATGTCATACTTATGTCATGTTTGTAATATTATGATCATCACATATAACTTCATATTATAATCCTTGGCTAAGCCCAAAAGATTAAAATAAAATAAAATCAAGCTTATTGTCTAAAACTCTGATAAAACCCTATTTTGATCCAGAAACAAGAAAAGTCTTTCTTAATATAAATGTCAACTATTATTTTCTAACAAGTAAAAGAATAGAAAAGCTAAGATAGTCTCTTTATTATATGCCAAGTCTAATTCTATTAATAACTTATTTTTCATGGTAGTATTATCCCTTTACAAGACTCTATACATAACTTATCTTTCATAACCTATCTTTTATAGTAGTATTATCTTCCTATTCAAACCTCACAAGTATTTAGTCTTCCATAATAAAGTTATTCCTTTCTTACTCAAACTTCTATTAGTATCTCACCATTAAAACCTTCATTTAGCATAGTTACTGATATTACTTGTGGCTGTACTATAAAGTAATAACACTACTCAAGTACTTCTTTATTATTTCTTAGTATTTAAGAACTAGTAGATATACTATAATTTTTGGTCTAATAATTAAATATCATCAACACTAAACTCTAATGTTTATGGCAACATACTTATCTTGTTAGAACTCACTTTCTTGAACTTTGTTTCACCTCTCTGAGGTTATGACTCTGTGATAAGTAGATAGTATAGTATATAAGCTGAAGCTAAGATTGTTTGTAAAGTTTACAACTCTTTGCTCTTTATACAAGCTCTGTACAACCCTGTAGATTTTCACTTTCAAGTATAAACTGCACCTAATAGAAGTTCTCTCTAACTATACCAGTAGTTTTTATCAAGAAAAATGGATTTCTCTACTTAGTACAAAATTATCAAAACCTTAACATGCTTATGATCAAGAACAAGTATCTACTCCTGTTAATTTCTAAGCTTATTACAAAACTCCAAGATACTCAATACTTTACCAAGCTAAATGTATACTAGGGCTTTAACAATGTTTGTATTAAGCCTGATGATAGGTAAAAGGCTGCTTCTATATAGACTATAGACTTTTTGAACCCTTGATGATGTTCTTTGGTATAACTAACAGTCTAGCCATCTTTTAAACTATGATAAACAACATCTTTCAAGACCTCATAGTCAAAGATATCATAATAGTCTATCTAAAAGACATATAATCTTCATCTAGACATTAAAAGAGAATGACACATTCCAATTTGGCCACATTTGTTCTAATTCATAAATAATATCTCCTTCTTTATCTACACACTCTAACCTCTTCCAGTGTAGATCATATTCTTCATACCACTTTGAATATCCTTACTAGACTCTTGACAACTCCATAGATCTCTATCCAAGATATTTAAGGATTATCTAGAACCAAGATAACTTGCTTAGCAGTTTCTATTCCTCAATAATAACTACTCTAAGTAGCATACTTAGTATATAAGTTAGTAGTTATATTATAAAAACCTTATCCTGAAAATTGACTCAAACTATCACTATCTTCTAGTATTAGTAATAATACACCTTCCATATTTTGGTGGACTTGTCTACCAAAACACCCTGAGTACCACTTCTGAAATATATGACTAGTACAACTAGTAGAAATGTAGCATATAAGCTAAAGCCAAAGGTCATTCCAACTCTCATGTTCTATATTATTAGATAATGGAAGTTACTTATTTGGATTTCCAAGAAGCTTATCATCAGATCTTAGATAACAAGATATGAGCCATATCTAACAGAGCACTATATAGTTTGCAGAGTTCTAGAGATCTTATATGAATATAAGAAGAATTAGGCTGAGATAGACCCCATAAATATTGCCAGAGATTTTAACTATTTCATACTGACCACTTATATAAAACTATAGGTGTTTCTTGGTTTTATCTAAAAGTTTATTTCCTTTCAGACATTACTTACTTTTTTTCTAACATCACAGGAAGCAATAGTACATAGATTTGGAACCATACACAACAAGTGACATTTGATACACTGAAGGATGTTATTATCATAGTGCCAATGCTAATTTTTCCAGATATCTCTGCCCTCTTTCACATTAAAGCAGACAGCTTAGACTTGATAACTAGAGCTGTACTCTTCTAAGTCTTGAAGGAAGATGGTAAATAGCATCCAGTTACTTTCCTTAACAAGTCTTTCTTTCCTATAAAATACAATTATAAGATACATAACAAGAAAATGCTGGCAATTATCCATACATTGGAAGAATAGTGTTACTTTCTAGAAGAAGCTCTAACTATAGTGAAGATTTGAATAGATTACAAGAATCTAGAGTACTTTATAACTACCAAGAAGAAACCAAATAACCCTGGTAGTTTCCATATTTAGTATTGTTATAATTGAAAACTTAGTGACTAGTCAGTAAATAAACCTTATATAAGATTTACACAAGAGAACTTAATATAGTTTTAGGTACAAAGTATCTATCTTATATACACTAGGCTAGTAGTCTATGTGAGACTATATTACATAAGGTCAATATATGTAAACTATGTTGTATAAGGTTATTGCTTCTAAAATCTTCTGTGTCCTTTTATATGTTATGTAATCATGTGACTATAACTTTGACCATGTGATACCTTGTCACTGTATATGACATCATACTAACTCTAATCTTAAGTTCAAAATAATAAAATAAATAAAAATGAGAAGAAATAAAATAAAAAACAATATTTACTATCTTTAATTCTGACAAGTATAGTATTACAACTCAAAGTCCTTAGAGTTAGACAATAAGACAGAAACCTTGTATTATGGTTTTAATACAGGAGAACTTAATAGAGTTCTTAGTATAATATATCTAGCTATTGTTATGATTCAATACTCAAAGTGTTCAGCAAAGAACTAACTCTTGTATTGAAGTGACACAAGAGAACTCAATAGAGTTCCTAGTACAAAGTAGTTTACCTTATATACTATTCCCTATGGTCCATGCTAGCTACTGTGCACCCTACCCTAAATGACCATGAGTATAACATGAGGTCAGCATGTGTTGTCCATGCTATATGACATCACTTTATTCTAGTACCTTCTACTTTCTTCTCCCAAGTTCCATGATCAGTCTTATGACTATGCCATCAATTTGTGACTGATGTGACAGCATGACTGATAACTCCTAACCTGAGTTGTTCTAAAAATAGAAAATAGAAAATAAAAGAAACAGAAAAATCAAATAAAAGGGAGAAAATAACAATGAATGAAGTCCACCATCAACAATCTTGACATTACCCCCCTCTTAAGGTTTCTCCTCTGGAAAAACTCTCCAGTCTCTTCTCCTTATCTTTTCATTTTCTTCCTCCATTTTTTCTTCTACCGTCTTCAAATGTTTACTTTCATCAATTTGCCTATCGTCCTTCCACTTTCTCCAATTTCTTTCTAATTTATTTAAGTATTCCTCCTCAAATTTTCAATCATCCCACCTGTACAATAACTTTGCCATATACTTCCCCGGTAACTCCATCCTTCTGTATTCCTCTTCTTCCTCCTCCTGTCTTCTAACTTCTATTCCTCCCTGCTCAAACTCTTCAATCAATTCTTCCGTATTCTTTAAGTTCTCTCTCCTTTCCCAAGTGTCTCCTTCCGCCATGAATCCCTTCCACCTTATCAAATATTTCTCTACTCCCCTCGTCTTTTTCTTATTCAGTATTTTTTCTACTTCCTATTCTTCAACTCTCTCTACCTCTACCGGTTTCCCTTCTTCTTTCTTCTGTCCCTTAACCTGCTCTTTATAGCAAACCATCTAGCTTACATTCACCACCAGATGAATCCTCATTGAACTTGGCAGCTGCAACTTTACTGCATTCGACAATACTATCTTCTCTATCGCATAAGGCCTCACATATCTTTCTGTCAGCTTCTTTGTGGGTCTCTCCTTGAACACTAGATCCTTAGTGCTCAACAGTACTTGATCTCCCTTCTTCCATACTTCAGTTTCCTTCCTTCCCCTATCTGCATACTTCTTCATCTTCTCCTGCATTTTCCTTAATGCTGCCTCTGCTTCTTCATGCACTTTCTTTATTCTTTCAATGAACATGGTCACACTCTCTACTTTTTCTCTCCTTCTAATGTCTCCCATTTGCCATGAATGGCAAAACTTTAGTTGCCATATGAACCTTATTGTTCACCACAAACTCTGCTGCTGCCAACCACTCCGGCCAATCCTTCTGTCTATGCTCAATAAAGAATTGGAGATACTGCTCCAATTCTTGGTTCATCCTCTCTATCTGTCCATCTGTTTGAGGATGGAACACTGTTGACAACTTTGTCTTTATCCCCAGCATCCTATTCAACTCCCTCATCAATTCTGCCGCAAACTAAGGCCCTCTATCCGATACTACACTCTTCAGCAACCCATGTAGCTTCCATACATTGTCCCGAAGCAGTCTTGCTAAGCCTTCCGCTGATGTTCCCTCTGTTGTTGCCACAAAATGTGTCATCTTTGACAACTTATCACATACCACCAATATTGCATCTTTACCTGCTACCACCAGCAACTTTGTAATGAAATCCACTATTAAGTGTGTCCATGTCTTTTGTGGTACTTCACTTAACTTCAACTTCCCCACTGGTTCCTCTGTCCTGTTTTTCATCCTCTGGCATAAATTGCATCCCTCTATGTACTTTCCAACGTCCCTAGTCACCCCAGGCCACCAATAATTCCTGGTCACCAATTCCACTGTTTTCCATCTTCCTCCATGTCCTGCCACCAGTACATCATGGTGCAACCAGATCACTTCAGCCCTCAGTTCCTCATCCTTCAGCACTAACTCCCCTTCTATCTTCCATTCATTCCCCCGTAACTCCCTTACTCCCGCTTTCTTCATCTCCTCTACTACTCTAACTACGTCCTCATCCTTACTTCTAGCCTTTTTTATTTTTTCTAATAAATCTATCTCTAGTCCCTCTACAACTACTTCATACATACTACGAATCCAGTTGTCCTTAATAAATACTTGATTATCATTATCCTTATCTATACCTACTTTCCAGTCTACTCTTCTACTAAGTCCATCTGCTTTCCCCATCTTGCTTCCTGCCACATGCTTTAGGATAAAATCAAACCAAGACAAATATAAGGCCCATCTGGCTTGTCTCCTGTTCAACTTTTGCGCTTTCATGAAATACTCTAAATTCTTGTGATCTGTCCAGATCTCGAATTTGTATTGCACTCCTTCCAGCAAATGTCTCTATGCCTCTAATCTCCTAATGATGGCCAACATTTCCTTGTCATGAATTTCATAGTTTCTTTCTGTTTCATTCAATGATTTGGAGAGGAATGCTACTAGCCTCCATAGTCTATCTTCGCACTCCATTAATAATATTCCCCCCATCGCATAATCTGATGCATCCACTTCCATCCTCATTTTTTTGTTAATATCTGGAGCTGCCAACACCAGCTCCTTTGTAAACCGCTCCTTCAACTCTTGAAATGCCTTTTCCTCCTTTTCTGTCTACTCCCACTTTTTATCTTTTTTCACTAAGTCGTGTAATGGCCTTGCCACCATTGCAAATCCTTCTATGAACCAGCGGTAGTAGTTTGCCAGTCCCAAGAACTTTTGAACATCTTTGACCCCTTTTGGCATTGGCCACTCCAAAACTCCTTTTACTTTTTCCTTCTCCATTTTTATCCCCTCCGGTCCTATTACTACTCCTAAAAACTCTACTTCCCTCACTTTCCACTTACACTTCTCCGGCTTTACATACAAATCATTCTCCTCTAATCTCTTAACCACTTCTGCTACCAACTCATCATGTCCTTCTTCCATCTCCTTTCCTACTATTACATCGTCAATAAAAACTGCCACTTTTCCCATATTGGTCAAATCTCTTAACAGCTCATTCATCATGGCTTGAAATGTAGCTGGGGAGTTTGTCAACCCAAAAAACATAACAGTGGGTTCAAACGACCCTTCCGGTGTCGTGAATGCTGCCTTCCACTTGTCGCCTTCCTTGATCCTCACATTGTTATAGCCCCACCTTAAATCCATCTTCGTGAATACCTTCTTTGTCCCAATATTCTCCAAGACATCCGAAATCAATGGAAGTGGATAATTGTTTTTTATCGTCCACTCATTAAGATAACGATAGTCCTGCACTATCCTCTTTTTGCCATCCTTTTTTCCAACAAAGAACACTGGTGCCATTTGTGGTGACTTAGATGGCCGGATGTAACTCTTCCTCAACTGCTCCTTCACAAACTCTCTCACCTCCTCTCTCTCTTCTCTTGACAAAGGATACACTTTTTCTTTTCTTGGTATAAATCTCTCTTTCACATCTATCGCATGGTCCCACAATTTCCTTGTAGACATTCTCTCCGACTGCTTCTTCCCAAACACCTTAATCCACCTGTGAAACTTCTCTGGCACCAACTTCTTTGCTTCTTCTTCTGACTTTGTTGCTTCTTCCTCTTCATCTCATATTTCCCAATCCTCTGCTATTTTTCTGACTTCTACTGTTCTCCCCCTTTTCTGTTTCTTCTTTTTCTCCTTCTCTTCTTTCCTTTTCTCTGCTTCTTTCTTTGCTTCTTCTTCCTTTTGTTTCTCCTATCCCGACTTCCCCTGCACCAGTCTCCACTGCTTCCCACATTCCTCCAGGCACCTCGTCATCTTAACCTCTCCTGTTCTCCAATCGATCTCAGGATTGTGGTATGCTAACCATAGCATTCCCAAAATCACAGACCACTTCTGCCCTCCAATCACATCAATTTCCGTCCTCTCCCTATGCCCCCTGATAATATATATTAACTTTCACTGTATTTTCTATTGGTCCTTTCTTATTAAAAGACCCATCCACATTTCTTACTTGCATTGGCCTTTCCAACTTCTTTAACTTAAAGCCCTGTTTTCTGGCGAATTCAGAGCTCATCACCAACCCCGTTGCCCCACTATTCAACAAAGCCTCTACCGTAATCCCCTTCTGCGTATCTAACCTTTCCAACCCAATTTTTACCGTTACTTCCCTTAATATCCTCCCCTCTGTCTTTCTTACTTTGGTCTTCTCCTTTTTAGATGCATCAGCTTTTATTTCATTAGCTAATACACTGTATCTATTAGGAGAACCTAGTTGAGGAATTCTAGATTCTCTTCCCCTTTTAAATTGTTCAAATTGTTCATTATTTCCTCAATTCTTCCCCCTCTATACTCCACCCTCCTATTCTCCACTACTCTCCCTCTCTGACCCCTATTCCTGCAGTTGCAGGCCATGTGCCTGAATCCTCCACAAGCATAACAGTTCCTCCCCCTATCTACCTCCATTGTGAAAGGATCCTGTCTAGGAGGAATCCCCGTACCCTGCCCCTATCCCCTCACAACCACCGTATTCGTCCTTTCTACCCCTTCCATTAGAGCAGGCCTGGTTGTCGCCTGCTGAGGCAATAGTTACCTCCTTTGCCACACCAAGGGTCGTGGCAGGCTCTGTCTTTGCTTCTGTTTCGGAGCCCCTCCT